>JAUZNJ010000031.1:231183-279529 GCA_034780135.1 Jordanella pulchra | reverse complement strand
GCCTTTCAGCATTATGAGCCTAAAGGCGAGTTTGTATGGTGCCCAAAGAAAGTCCAGGAGGTTTGGTTAGGCCGTATAAGAGAAAGGACCAAATTAAAAGAAAGATTCAAAAAGAAAAAAGTGTGTGATATACTTTAAAGAAATACTTTTTAAAAGCTAGTAGTAGCTAACATACTGAATAATGGGAGTTTAAACTCTATGGACGTCCATTAAACAGTGTTCTTTGAGGTACATCTATAGTTCATATTCAGTTGTTTTGTTTCCTTAGTCTTATTTTCACTGAATGTATATCTTTGGACAAAGTGGATTTAATAATTGAGAAAAAGTAAGTATTTTAACATAGCTCTGAAAACACAATGTAAGTAAACCTGTAATTGCCTTTACTCAAAACTGCTCCTTTGTTGTACCTTTATAATCAGGATGTTCTGCTAATTTAAATTACTTGTGTCCTTGAATTATAATTTGTTTTCTCATTAAAGGAACCAAATCACAACCTTTAACATACCTCATTAAAACTGAAGTGTAGGAGTTGATTGAATAAATACTGTTTGCTTTTGCTGGGTTTACCAAAAGTATTGATTTTATTAACAGGGTTCATTTTACTCAAAGTGGGACTCCTAGATTCGGCTGTTAAAATCTAGTTACCTTACACCGATTTAGTCATTCAGACTATGGCTATCAGCAGTTATTAATCACCAACCAAGAAAATGTCACTGTTTGTGCATACATCAACCATAAAAGAATGAATCTGGTCTGAGTGATCAATTGTTCACTGTATAAAACAACCACAAATGACCAAGGATTAAAACAATAGTACCTTTATCAACTAATAATCAGTAACTCTAAAACACTGAAAATAAGTAAATGAAAAAAAGGGGGAAAAGAGGTTTTATGAGTCCACTCAAGAGTCTGTGAGGAAGGTTCAAGCTTCAAAGCTTAATGCATTTAGTGTCCTTTAAAAACAGCAGCATATAAACATTTCTTTTAACTGCTATGTTTGTCGATCTCTAAAAATCCCACAAGAATATGTTGAGAATACATTCAAGGAGTTGGCATACTTTTTATAGGTACTTCATTAGATCAACTCCAAAAGAAACATTAACCCATACTCCGCCAATAAAAGCTTGTGGGTTTGTGCTGCACATAAGTTGGAGGAGGAACATCTAGAAGCTTTAGGGGCTGCTCTTAGTATAGGCTTTAGAAGTGAACACCTTTATCCTTCAACAATTACAGCTATAAACAACTTCAGCATGACCTTTGATACCTAAAGCTGTTAAATATTATACATGCAAACTACAGCATACCCCCATGCGGCTCTGTACAGCCACTCTTGTTTAACTTAAGAGGGAAAATAAGAAACAATAATCAACAAAGTTTAGGAGACAGGTTTAATTGGTTGAGCTGAGACAGACTGGACATTTTTTAGTAACACTAAGGGATGTACACTATTGATAAAAAGCTTTAAGTTCAAAGCTGCTGGACACATCTCCAAAACACTGCCTTAACCTATTATCCACCTGATATATATATATATATGGCTTTGATTTTCTCCACTTAGAAAAGTTTGGATAAAAACATCATTATTTACAAAAATATGTGCATATTTACATTGTGTAAATAGTATGTAGAGCAAACACATTTTTTTCCAAGAACAAAAAAAACGAAACAAAAAGAAACATCGCAACCAAGAGACTGGTACGTTCGTCAGGACTCGGACTACTCCATGTCTTTTCCCGAAGTAAATTAGATGGATTCTCTACCGAAGATTATACAAAAATGTAAAAATCTTAAGGTGACAAAGAATATAAACATTGTTTTGCATCCTTCAGAGGGTTTTCCACAGAATCATTTGGTAAATTAAACAAAAATACTGTTCATACACATCAACAGTGATGCTTGGATGAAAATCTTAAGTATATGAGAGCTTTATCATCTATAAAATAGTTGAAGTCTACTTGTCATTGTCTGAACTTTTAGTTTTCTCCTTGGATGCATCACGTTTACTGTCTTTCTTGTCCACCTTCTTTTCTTTGCTCCTCTTGTCCTGATCTCTGTCACGATCTCTATCTCTGTCTCTTTCTCGGTCACGATCCCGGTCTCGCTCTCTGTCCCGTTCTTTGTCTCTTTCTCTGTCTTTTCCCCGGTCTTTTTCACGATCCCGGTCATGGTCTCTGCTTCTTGAGCGATCTCGTCTTCTGTCTCGCTCGCGCTCCCTGTCCCGGTTTCTTGCTCTGTCACGGTCATAGTCTCTCCTGTCAGATTCCCTAGGCCTGTCTCGCTCCCGGTCCCTCTCCCTCTCTCTGTCCCTCTCCCTTTCTCTGTCCCTCTCCCTATCTCTGTCCCTCTCCCTCCTTTTCTCAGAGTCCTGATCCCTCTGTCTCTCTCCCTCTGTGTCTCTCTCCCTCTTCTCACTATCCCTCCCTCTGCTGCGGTCTCCTCTTCCGCTGCGGTCTCCTTCTCTTCCACGCTCTGGATCCCGCTCCCTTTCCCTCTCTCTCTCCCTGCCTCGGTCCCAATCTTGTTCCCGGCTCCAGCGCTTTCCTGCCCCCCTGTCCCAAGAGGACCTACCACCATGAGGACTCTCCTTATCTCTTTCCCTCCTGCGGTCTTCAGAAAGCTCTCTCTGTCTCTCGTCTAAGGACTGTGAGCCAGAACCAAGTTCTCTGTGTGGTACTTCAAAGCGGCTCAAACGCTCTCCACCCCGAGGTTCCAAATCCTCGTGGGTGGTGCTGCTCCTCCTCCTTTCAGGAGAAAGACGTCGCCACTGTTCCTCCCTCTGTAGGTCTGGACTTTGGGCTCCATGGCGACCAGGAGGGCCATAGGATCCTTCCGAAGGAGGTAGTAGCATTGGCATGCCATGGCGAACAGGTCTAGGCTCATCAGATTGCCAATCAAAACGGTACCGTTCTGAAATCTGAGAAAGTTGGGGCCTATTCTCCTGAGCTGGGGGTCCTCTGGGTTCATCAAAAGACCGGCGCTCTAGTGGTGAAGACGGTGGTGGCCTAGAACTGCCATACTGGTTATGTGGTTTGAAGAGTGGTCCACTCAACTCCCTGCCAGAAGGCAGTCCTCTCCTGTCCTCATACTGCTCGGGTGGAGGTCCCCGGTAAGAAGAGGGTGCGGGAGGACCCAGGCTCTCTTTAAAATACTGGGGAGCATTTGGATTCTGGTCCATATTGGGATTAAAGGAGCTATTGGGAGGGTCTTTACCATATTGCTGAGACGGTGGGGGAGGCATGGGGCTTTGGAAGAGTGTAGGACGAGGGGGCCTGGAATCAAAGTGTGCAGATGGTGGTGGTCCTGAGAAAGGTGGAGGAGGAGGGCCCCTGTTAGCAGGGAAATTGAAAGGAGGAGGACTTGCAAATCTTGGTGGCTGTAAGCTGTTCGGTCCTTCAAAATTTGGCCGTGGGGGAATGTTTGGCGGGGGGCCTTGTAGTCCAATGTGTTGAGGGGGAATGGAGGGATCAAACATCTGGGGAGGAGGTGCCCTTTGAGAAACTGGAGGGAATGGCATGGGTGGTCCTCTGGGAGGGAGGATATTCTGAAGTGGTGCTCCAGGAGGCTGCTGCTGTTGCTGCTGAGGTGGTTGTTGCGTGTTCGGCCACTGGTTCTGGTTTTGGTAGGGAGGGTAGGATGGTGGAGGCGGGCCGTATTGCTGGTTGCTATCACCTTGGTGGGGGGGAGGAGCATGACTATGGGGTGGACCGTGGATAGTTGGGTGAGGCCCCTGCATGGAAGGAGGACCCTGCAAGGGTGGCAGCATAGATGGAGGTGGAGGCCTCATCATCAGGTTCTGGCCCTGCATGGAGTGGGGAGGGGGATAGCTAGACTGGGAGGGAATATCAGTTCTAGGTTGGTACTCGTTATTAAAGCCTCCAGCCGCCATGTGATGTGACATGTGACGCAAGTGAGAATCGGATATGGTGCTTTGAGTAAGCACTGGGATGGCAGAGGTTCCCGTGGAGTTATCTGCAGGTTCTCTGTGAAACCTCAAAGGGGACACATCCTGGCCACTTTCTTTGTACTCGGAATCCTGACCGACCTTTAAAATACTGGCAGCATTTGGCCAAACACTGTATTTGTCCATCTCAGTTTCCTCCTTAATCTCTTCCTTGGGTTTGTTTTTTCGATCACTCATGTAGCTGACCTCCATATCGTGATCCACCTTCTCTCCAAGTAAAGGAATCAACACCTCTTCATCTTCTGACTTCATGAAGGGAAGTGTGTCATCTTTTTCCTCCTCCTGTGGCAGAGAGGTCTCTGTACCTTGTGAGGTATCAACTTTTTCTTCTACTTTAGGTTGTGGTTGCTCTTGTGCCAGGGGTGTCGACGGAAAAGGCTCTGTTCGAGGAGGAGACGTCTCTCTGTCTTTATGTTCAGGTTCAAGCTGTGCCTGATCGCCCGCAGCCTGGCCTGGATCCCTGCTCTGTCTCGGATCTTTTCTCTGGTTAATCAGAGGAGCAACTGATGACGACTTAACTAGGTCTTCCACCTTTTTGCCAAGTTGCAGTAAGTGAGTGTTTGGAAGAATAAGAGCTGGAGCAGCCGTCTCTGTCGGCAATGTTTGCTGCTCTGCTTGCTTCTGCAGAGCTTGTTCCCCAATTCTTTTGAGATTTTCCAGGATCTTCTTTGCATCAGGTGCATTTTCAGTTACTGGCTTTGTTTGTTCCGGTATCAAAGTTTTTACTTCATCAAAAATTGAATCATCCTCAGGATCATACTCTACATCATCGGCTTCAGGTGCTACCACCTCAGGATGCTTAATGACCTCAGGTTTGATTAACTCGTTACTATGCTTCTTGGTCACATTAAAGACCCGACTGGGATCGTACTCTTCTTCTGGATCATATGGTCTGTCGTCTTCATCCTCTTCTACTGATTTCTCTTTTGGATTTTGAGTAAACTGCTGAACAATGGGGTCTAACATTGTAGCAGTGGCGGGGAGTTCACCAGTTAGGTCAGACGGAGAGTTAGAAGCATCCGAGTCCTGCTTTTGGTTCTTGAACACCATCTTGAGAATTGTCTGAAGAGGTGAGGCAGCTGCTACAGATGCAGGAGCAGAGCTGGATGCAGCATCCTTTCCTGGGGTGGCGGACGTGTCTGGCGCTTTGATAGCTGCCAGCAAAGAGAGAACAGAGACCGGGGCGCTTGTTGTGCTGCTGCTAGGGGTCTCAGAGGAACTGGATGGAGGCGAACCTGGGGGGGTTGTGCTGAAGGGAATTTCAAGACTCTGCCGTGAGCTTCTGTCTGATTTGAGAGCAGGAGCTGGTTTTGGAAGTCCAGGTTCATCAGTGTCTTTGGTTTGAGTCTTGGACCGTTTCTCCTCTGTCTCAATTGGTGCACCAGCTCGCTTTCTGTCCTTCTGGCAGATCAGCAATCCTAGCAGGAGGTTGGGGCGAGCTGGTTCAAGCCCTGAGATGAAAACACAAACCAATCAGGTCATAAACTCAGTATATAAACAAAAGTGAAAAAACCTTAAACAATATTAAAACACAAAGACTGGAATGAGAGCAATGAGACTTTAGACAACAAAAAGGTACCAAAGAGTAAATCATCTCACAGCAATGCAGATATAGAGTTCTGCAATCTAATAATTCATTAATGATACAACTATCATTCAGACAGACTGGAGCAGCCAATTTTCCTCTTTTACCCAGTTTATTAAAAGGCATCAATATTAACAAAACCTAATCTATAAACAAATCAAAAAACAGTTCATCAAAATGTATTGAGATGTAAAGGCACAAAGAGGATACTTTTCTAATTTCTCTTTCTGTTTTGTTCAGATCTACAAGCACTGCAGCAACCGTTTTATCCTTTTTTTTTTTAACAAATTGAAATTAACAGGTCAGGCTTAAAAGAAAATGGGAAAGTTTTTACTGTTGAAGTATATTAACAATTCAGTAACAGTTAACTAATTTGTGAGAAATTTTATTTTAAATGCAACTAAGGCTTTTGTATTATATGCAATAAACTCTGTATAGAATTGTTTATATTGAATAGCACACTAACTTACTTTTGAAGTGTGTTTGTATTATTTTAAAATCTGTTCCAAAAGATTTCCATAATTTAATGTTGAAGTATCTATATCACACTCACTGGGTTACCTTTTTTAACCACTTGCTCCTTAGCTAAAGTTGCCGGTTTAGATTGAGTGAAACTTCTGAACACATTTTTATTCCTCTGTAGTGAAGCATCTCATTGTAAGAGTGGCAGCTTAAAAGAAAGACTGACTGACGACTCAATTTAAAGCAATTTATTCATCAGGTAAGTCTTTAGAAAAAAACAGATTGAGAATGGATGATGAAGCACCAATCTGCAAGGAAATCTTTATTGAAAATGTGTTACACAAATTCATACACAAAGGAGTACACAGAATACAAGCATGTTGATAGACTCCAAAAGAAATATAAGCACCCCCTACACTTTAAAAAAAGCTCTCATTCCAGTCAGAAACATAAATATATACTCACCACATGTTGGAAGAGACAAACCATAAATATCTGACACAAAATTATAATTACGAAAATAACACTCGACTTACATAAATCTATAATCTCTTCTAAATGCTTACCTGGCCCGTCAAACGGTAATAGTTTGGAGGGTAAAGGGTCCTTTGATGCTAGTGGGATGAGGTAGAGGTCTTTGATGCGGCGGTTGTTGTTAGCTACCACGCCGAATCTCTTTCTGCTACTGAAGTAAGAGAAGAGGGAGACATAAGACACTTCCTCTTCCTCTGTGGCTGGCTGGAAACGGATCAGACACAGCTCCTGAAAAAACACACACAAAAACAAATTTGATGCAAGGTACGTGAACAGAAAGACGCCGCTCCACGCCCATTTAATCTTGCTCCAAACAAACCTTGGAGAGGGAAGTTTTCAGCTTTCCAACGTAGTCCCACACAGTGTTGGGAGAAATCCTGCCTCCGATATGGATGGTGTCAGGTAAATCCTGTACCCCATTGACAAAGGTGAACAAGTCCAATGTTTAGATGAACTTGAGCAAAGTGAAAATCTAAAAAAAAGATGATCTAGATTTGGTAAAAATACCTCTTTTAGGTGTTCAAAGGAGCCTGAGACCAGATAAGCTTTGGTTACAAACTTAGCGACTGACTGCATGTTGACAAATCCCTTCCATATTGTCTCCTGACCGTACAAGAAGATCGCCGTTTCCCCCTCAGGAGGAGGTTCAGATGAGCTGTAAAAGCAAAACCAACTCCCTTTTAGACAGTTTCTTTAAACATTTATTTAAAGAGTAGATCAGATATTAATATTTTTAGTTATTCCTGAGAGAAATATCATCCTAAAGATACACCACCTTTTCTTAGAGGATTTGGGCACAGCCACGGCTGAAGGTGGAGCTGGAGGCATCGGCAGAGGAACTTTAATGTCCACTGCAGGAGCAACAGAAGCTGCAACAGGAACTGGCACTGGGATCGTCTCTGCTGTGATACTGGTGGGTTTCTCCAGGGCCAGCGGCGCCACATTCGCAGCAGAGCTGAGGCGAGCCATGCGAGGGTCTCTGCGAGAGATGCTGACAGAAGAGACGGCGGCACTGACGAGCACAGGGGTCTGAGCGGGAGGCACCATGACATTCGGATCCTCCTGATACAGCTGTGGAGTTTCAGGAGCAGCTGATCCCGTGTTGGAGGGGTAGGATGAAGGGACTGGTTGGTGGGATGTTAATGGTTCCAGGGGAGGGTAGGTTGCTGGGTTGGCAGAAGGTGGGTCCCCAGACCTTGATGACCTTGACTCCTGTCTGGACGGCTTGATGTCAGACTTATTGGACAGCCTGGCTTTTTTGGATGCAGGTTCATCTTCTGTCCTTTGTCCTAAAAGCATTACTCTGGTTATAAAAAAAACAACAAAACAATGACATAAACAAGCTGAAACCTTTCTTACCTGTGCATATTTTACAGTTAAGGTCAAACAGATGAGTCTTGTGTTCAGAAGTTGTGTCTTTGAGCATGCTGCTGAAAACATCCGCCATGACGGTGCCGCTGTTCCCTTCAGCAGACGCCTGGGCTGATGCCGAGGGAGTCGAGACAGCCTCATCCTGTTCCTAAAGACAAAGGAGGATTAAAATCTGTATGTACTACCATGACACTTTACTCCTACAGAGGAAAAACAAAGAAGGACGTTGAAAAGGCAGGAAAGGTTTAGGATCTACTTTCCAGATTTTAGCATGCAAGAGCTCCATGCAAGAAAGATGCAGAAGAGAAGCTTTCCACCACTTACTGCAGAAGAACCAGAGCGAGAAGATGAAGTGGCAGAGATACATACATCTGCATCAGATGGGGGAGCATCCTCCATGTCTACGCTGTGGGAGCCAGAGTCCGGCCTGCTTCCGTGTCTGGAATGCCCTGAATGGGTCCGAGAGGGACCCTGAGGATGAAAATGTTAGTTTCATAATGATCTAACATGATGCAGATCGTTTCATTCAGCAAAGCAATGGTGTGACTTTCAAAATAATTCACAAATTAGAGGACTTTCATCTCTATATATTACGCTCCACCTGCCTTCTCTTGACCTTCTGAAATGAAGCCCAACAGCATAATGCACCAATAGAATGGTGTGTTTAAGGTAACGCCACTGCTTTTTAAAGGCAATTTGTTGTAATGACTTTAACTAATAGGTATCAAAGTGATGTTGATTTTGCACCATCCTGTGTTGGATCTTTGCATAAAGATGAAATAAAAATGGTTAAAATATGAATGAAGGTAAAGTGACAATGTTTATTTTTAACATGCTGTATTGTGGTGTTATAAAGATAACCTAGTAGCCTAAATAGAGAAAGGGCTTGTTACCTCTGCAGATTCAGGCTTTTTCCACTCTGTCATTTCCTTGGAGAGCAGCTCCTCAGCACTTAGTCTCACCAGTCTGAAAGGAGGGATCTGTCTACCAATCACCTTGTAGAACAAACCCTGCAACAAATCACATCGTTCGTAAAGCATCACAAACAGAAGCTGTTACCTTGTACAGCTGTAATTCCTCCGCTCCCAGACGCACGTGTTCACGTTGCCTTACCTTGTTTTTAGGGTCCTTCAGGTTGAACATGAGGGTCCGGTATTTGTTCTTATACTTGCTGTCAGTACTCAGACAGAGGTTAAACATCTCCTTCTCAATAGCATAAGCAAGTCTTCCCACCTCACTTTCGGTCATTTTTAGATCGTCGCTGTCACTCACCCTAATGAGGGAAAAACAGATTCTCAAATATCAAAGGAGGACATCCCAGCACTAAAAATAAAACAAAAACAAACTAGGAATAGAATTTGAAGCTCTAAGAGACCCACCTCTTGAAGAGAATATCAGTCAGTGAGCGTCGGATGTTCTGCCTCATCTGGTTGTTAGCTGGTGGCCTTGCAGGGGACGTGTGTGAGCTTGGTACATGTGGATGGGAGGACCTGGAAGAGGAGGTGTGGCTGGATGGAGTCGAGGATCCTGAAGAGGATTGTGCTCGTGAGGAAGAGTCTGTCTGACTCTGAGAAGTGGAGTCTTTCTGTTGAGGCTGCTTCTTAGGAATAGTGAAATTAGACTTGGTGACTCTGATCGCCCCTGTGACGTGAATCGGACCTGCAGGGAACGGAGACGGGGCTGGAGCAGACGCCTTGACTGGTTTCTTGGAACTTTCAGCGGCTTTACTCGGGGCTGTCGCCTGTTTCTTGACGACTTTGGAGCTGCCAGCTTGTGGAAAAGATTTCTTGCTCTTAGATGCGACCGCAACGTTTTTTTGTGAAGAGGATTTCTTTTTTCCTTTGCGAAGAGTCGGAGATGCTTTAGTGGATTTCTCAGGAGGTGGACTTTGCTCCTTCACAGTCTTCTTTTCTTCTTTGGGAGGAGCTGCAGACCAAGAACACAACCCAATATTTTTAAAAAGTCACCACAATTTCTTCCTCACTAGATCAACAGCTGTGAACCAATGCCTCTAACTAATCCTAAAATATGAATAAAGATAAATCTTAAACCTATATATTAGCCACCATCAGAAAGTCTCGGGTCCAATGCTTAGAAAATAGTATACAATTTTACAAATCCTGACAACGCACCAAAAAAAAAAAAAAAACCCAAAACATTAATGTCTGTTGGAGTAGGCTCATGTTGGATAAGCAAACCAGCTTTAAAACAAAAGGAAAATAAAAAATGTGAAATGGATCCAACTTTAAAAAAACTAAATAAACCCAATGTATTCTTCATCCAAACTCCTCAAACCCAGACAGAATATATGAAAATCAGAGCTCTGTTCATGTCATTTACTCATTAGCAGAAACATCTACATTCTGCACTTATTATTTTTAGAGGAATGTGACATTTATGACTGGTTAGACAAGGGTTCAAAGCACATTCATTAAACAGATAGATTAATAAATAATTTGGGAATAGTTCATCTTAATTACCAGATTATTTTTTGTTTGCTTCATTCATAGGTGAGCCACTTAAATCCAGTGATTAAAGCATAGAACATGGCTCTTAAATTACCAAATTGTTAACAGACACAAAATCTTATCTGGTCATTTTCTCCACTGACGTATCGTCAACTTTCATTTAAATCAAATTCAAATAAACAGTAGCACTAGCTTAGCTTTGAACCCACTTGGAGCATATGTCTAATGTAGAAACCAGAGTATATCAAACAAAGCCACCAACATCGTGGTTTCTGGATATAAAACTCTGTAAAATAAAGAACAATCCAATGGACTACACTTTGGCCTTGTGAACCAAAAACAGCTCATCACTCTATACTTATATGCTCATTCCAGTTGATGCCCTAAGGGAAGTTTTCAGTAAGCTCACCAGTCAGAGCTCATCTCATTATGTTCTCCTTTACATGCATTAAATCCATTCCAGATACATCTAGGAGATGCTTGCAGCTAGCTTTTTCTCATATTTCCTCTTCACTCTTCCAATCCCTTGTGAAGCTGAGAGAACTTCACCGCTTCTCTCCAGGATCTTGTCTTCACAGAAGCTGCTCCTTCTTCCCTCTGTGCTTCTCAGTCTTCAGTGCTTCCATAAACGGTGGGCGGAGATTGGAACTTTTATATAAACTTATTTTTCTTCAGCTGAACCAGTCAAAACATCCATCAGCAAGCCAACAATGCTTAAAATCAATGGAGGCATCCAAAAATCTGTTTATCACCTTTTATTTTAAAGCCAGTCACTTAATGAAAAGTGGTTTACCATATTCAATATGAATCAACAACTTCAAACATCTTATAACCCCAAACAATCAGGGCAGAAAAGTTGACGTTTAACTGCTAATAGCATCAGCTCAACGTGAGCCATTTGCAGAAGCACCCACCTACCTGCAGGAGGAGGCACAGCGGTGGGACGTGATGAGACTTGTTGCAGGAAGCCAAGAGAGACAATCTAATTACAAATCAGCCTCATCTAGTCAAATTCATTAACCCATTTAAAAAACAAAGAACACATCCTCTCCCTTTGGTGTCTCCCAAATATTTCTAAACAGGTTATATTTTTAAGCTGAGCTGCAGCAGCGATTCTTGTATCCTCAAAGGCTAGAAAATTCTGGTTCAGTGAAATGTCTGATCCACACAAAGCAAAGTCCTCCAAAGCTAATATTCTATTTTAAAACCTACAACCTCTAACCCAGCTTTTATTATAGAGGAAGTATTAAAATATTAGTTTTCAATTTAATGCTGCCAGTGTCAGGCTTCAGAGAGCTCCTCCTGAGCCAACAAACATAACTGCTGTTTGTGGTTATAGACCCCTTTTAACAGTGATCACTTGTACTCCTTACTTACCTGCTGCAATGCTGCAAACCATTCATTATGCATTAAAGTTGCTTAATTAGATCAGATTTCTTGGCACAGATCAGTTCATTGTGTTCTCTCCTTGATAAACGGATCCTCTCCACACGAGGCAAGCGTCACAGGAGCCACACATATACCAGAAAAACAACAATGCAGTTGAAACGGCAGCACTAAACCTTCAAGGAGATACATACACTTTTTGTTTAACACTGTTGGTGATATGGGTGTAGTCTTTTCTGGTGTTACTGCAATGTAATTATGGTCACTGGACCAGGAAGCAGTGGACGGTGGAGGCGGATGTTCCTCAGCATATTGGTCTTCGTCGTCGTTGTCCTCATCTGGATCTGGACTGAAGTCTTCGTCGCTGTCCGACACCCTCTGGGTCTTCTTCTGCGCCTTTCCACCACCTCCAGCCTTCTGGATAGATGAAAACAAAAACAGGTTCAGATGTTTTTTTTTTGTTTTTTTTTTTAACCCGGAGAGTTGTTTTAGCACATTCATTTAGAAAAATGGGATGACCTCTGGTATTGTAGCTACAGGTCAGCTGCTCATCAGAAAACCATGGATTAGAACTTTTTACAAGGTTAATTCAGACCGTTTCTCCAGCAATGTAAGATGGACTTAATAAACAAATACTGTTTTCCCAACCCTAAAAACGAGTCTGTTCCACCATCAGAAACGAATTAGATCTGCTTGGGATGTGTGATAAATCGGATTAATGTTAACATTAACATTTCTCTCTGGTTTAAGGGTTGAAATGCTACAACAATTACAGATGATTACCATCTTTGCTGCTTGTTAAATGTGATGCAACCTACCAGAAGTTCAAATAAAGAGTTTATTCCAGCAAATCTGATGGTTTAAAACATAAAGCAGCCATATTGAATATTAAAAGCATTTAATATTCATTTAAACTAGAATTACAGCTTTGCTAGACAGGTTTGAGTGAACTCAGCAGAAAACACATAACCTATAAGCCATCAGCTCAGAGTGAGAGAACATGGTGTTACTAGCATGAAGATCAAAGGAAGAAGGACCTTTATCACTATCGTGGGGTCGTCGTGACAACCGCAAACTAAATTTATTCTGCTCATCTGATGATGGAACAGTAGCCGGGTTCAACAGTGTTCCTGGTTGAGCACAGCCAAACAGATCGGAGTCATTATCCCCTCGGCACCTAAAGGATTTTACCAAGTTCCACGGGTTTAAAGCGAGATAAAGGCTGCAGGGCAGCGACAGTCTGTTCCATTCAACTACATTAGTGAAAACTGTATGATGGACCATATAAATTCAAAATCAAATTATGATAAACAGGGACAGTAGCTGTAATCCATTTTTGTTTTAAGTGTGGACAAAAAGACAAATCTAGATTCGATTTTTAGCCAAAACGAAACAGAAAGGATCATTTAGCTTAATGCTGTCTGTTTTAACAATAATCAGTTTTATTTTCCTTTTTATTCCATTTAACATAAAGCAGCTTTGATGGTGTCTAAGTCAACTTAAATGTTGCTGCACGTAAGAGAAAAGCTTTCCTAGTCTTAGTTTAGAGTTTACCCATTTTATTTCCACTTTTAGATTTGACCTTTCTCCAACACACTGTACCAGTCCGCATTTGTACATTGGGCCAGAAATCCAAATTCCCTACATGTTTCAAGTTCTTTCATGAAAGACAAAAACTTGTACAGCAGCGTTGAGAAATTCAGCTGTTAAAATCTGAACACAGGTTTGCAGGAATAAACAAGATGTATGTAATGTTTATAAGAATTATCTTCTTGTTTTGAGGTTCACCAAAACAGAAGAACGTGATTACAAGAGCAGAAAAACATGACAGACACCTGTCTGCTCACAAGCTGCAGGAAAACGATGGTTAGTGGATAATAGATTATAATAATTAATAGATAATAGATAAAGTTGAAGCAGGACTGCGCCTTCATCCGTTTAGAAAGCTGTAAAAACTGTATTAATGATACACTTAAATTACAGCAGTTCTACCTCTAAATTAACCAATATAAACACTTTTTGTGGAGGCAGAAAAATAGTTCATAGATTACATTCAAATTGAACAAAAAGAAAAGGCAAACAAAAGCTGGTTTTCCAACATCTTATTCTATTGACATTATCTCTATGGTTTAAGCATAAAACATTTAAACACTAAGAAATATTAAGTGTCATACCTATTAAACATTTGCATCCCTTTCAAGTTTTAACATTTCATACCATCACAAGATGGCATTTAATATTCAAGTCTCAATCCAAGGCGAAACAGGATTAGTAAAATGGTTTTTGTTTGTCACAAAATAAATGATTTAAAAAAAAAAAAAAAGAAAGTTTAGAGACAATTTGAGGGTTGAAAATTATCAGAAAAAAATAAAGACAACATTTAAAAGACAGACCAGCTGCTGAATATAGTGAGAGGACGGTTTTATGGTTGACCCACTATATTCTGGCTCTTTTATAATCTCTGTGAGCTTTAGTATCCCAGGACATCAGTAAGGAACATCCTCTGCAGGCATGAAAGTCCATCCAAACCGGTCAAATCAGCATTTGTGTGTAAGGCACCAATATCGATGTTTTTAATCACAGAAGTACTGGAAGTTGTTTTCATTCAATAGCAAGGGTTGCTTATTTTTCCCCTACTTTCAATGCTTCTCAAAAGCTGAGTTTAGTGATGCGGTGCAAACATGTTCATGTTCTATAGATCTGGTCTCAGTTACCATTATCTAAAAAACCTCCAGAGCTCAGTTTAAATCCTCAGACTTATCTTAAATCACTCACTTATCTTAAAGCATGGTTAAAAAAATACAGAGAATGAACACAACAAGCAGACTTGACGCAGCCCAGAACATTTTTCCTTCTTCTGAGAACGAACTGTGGATATGAAGGTAAAATTTAAAGAACACTCAAGTACTGGATTTTAATGGTTCAAACAAAGGAAGCATTCATTGGTGCCAAGTCATTAAAACAGCCCTTTTCAACACAAAGATTGAAGTTTTAATATTTAGACCACAGATCTGGAGTTATGCTTCTAAGAAAGGTTTCTTCTCATTAACTCTTGTTAGACATAAAAAGTGCCATTTTTAGGGAAACCATTTCAGGCAGTCCGGGTTACCTTTGCTGCAGCCTTGTTTTTCTGAGCCTTGGTCTTGTCCTTCTGCTTGGGATCTTTGACATCAGTGATGGATTTCATGGCGGCTGCGGCGTGTTTCAAGATGCAGTCGTTTCCACAGTACACAGAGTCTGGCTGGGCGATGCTGTCGCAGCCAGGACCGATGCATTTAGGGAGGGAGGAGTCATCCTCTACCTTCTGCTCGACCACCTCCACAACAGGAGAGGTGTTCACTTCAACCGTCGTTTCAACCCTGTGCTCTGGTTCTGGTGGGGCTTTCTGCTCTGTTGTTGATGCGACCTTCGACTCCCCAGCTGACGCAGCGTTTTGCTCTGGTTTGGGCTCAGCCGGCAGATGAATAGCCTGCTTTAAATCAGTGTGGAATAAAATTAACAGACAACAGATCACCACATGTTGCAGACCTAATCTAACCATCTATATTTTAGTCTTTAATTTGATGCAAACAGTAAATAATTGTGCCAACAAACGTAACGAAGACAACATCTGAGTAACTAGGTCTTACCATAGAAAATTTTATCTTATAAGTTAGCTATCATGACCTTAAGCAACAAACAGTAGCACAAATGTTTCCAGCTGCAGTCACCTACCGGCTGGAAGATTTTTATTTTCTTCTTTCCAGATGGATTAGTGGCTTTCTCGATTCTGCCTTTGATGCCCTGATCTTCTGCTGCTCTCTCTTCCGCCCCGCTTGCTGTGGAAGATGGAGGGGGCGCCACAGGCTTAACAACTGATGGATTTAAACCAGCCCCGCCGGCTGGGGCTTTCTCCGCAGGGTCGGCAGCAGCTGGAGCAATAACTAGAGAAGCAGCGTCGGCTCTGGATTTGGCCGCCTCTGTGCTCGTAGGGAGGATAGAAGTGGCAGGCCGGACCACCTGGTTCTTCTTTGCGGTGCAGTTGGGACAGATGTAGTCCTCTCCGTTCCTCTCCATCAGACGCCCGCGGGCCTCGGTGATGCCCACGCAGTCTCCATGGAACCATTCCTCACAGCGATCACAGCAGATCATAAACCTGCAGAGAGCCGTATATAAAACAGACCAGATTCTTACAAAGCTACAAACGACAGAGAGGTGAATAATTAGCCTTATGCTCACTAATCCGAATGTGGGGACCAGCTATCAGAAACACCGAGAACAAACAGCGATTCACGGGTTTCATGTTTTCCGTTACAATTACCATGTTTAATGGGATTTTATGTGTATGGCCAGCATGAAGTAGCAGACCTGAATAAAACCAGTCCAAGTTTCCAATTTAGTCTGTAAAACCAATGTGACATAAACTTCAGCATGAATCCAACTCTTCTGACGGCCTGAACAAACAGAAATAACTTTTCAGCTTTTTTCTAAACACATTTTAAATCAGAACAACTGACCATTTAAAGCATCATCTGGAAATGCAGCAAGACACCAGAGACACTAGATTTGTTTTCTTTTTTATGAAAGGATGTCAAGAGGGAGGCCCTTGTTTAGGAAGTCATAAGAATTTCTGTTTGCAGTTCAACACAAGTCATGTGGACCCCAGTAAACATGGAAGAAAGACACTCTGGTCAGATGACACAAAAACAAACATAACTTAACCCACAAAATCCCTGATAAAATATGGTGGCTTCAGGCTGTAGGGACATTTTTTTTCAGAAAGGGAAATGAAGATGAAGGAAGCTATTTAAAAGCAAAAAAATCAAAGCAATGTTTTTACATTGAAACCAGGGAAGAGGCAATCCCACATAATCCTAAGGCCCTGCAGATGTTTGAATGGGCTGGATGTGCAGGCTTATAGCAACTACAACATTCCTATTATGGGGGGGTGGAGCCAAATGTACAGCAGGGGAAAAATAAACAAAAAAACTGTCAAATCAAAATTAAAAGTACTTTAAAACGAATATGCTGCTTGTAATGAATTCAATATGATGAGACAGCTGCTGTGTTTTTATCAGTGTGGATAATCTAGAAAAAAAATGATTTTTAAAAGCAACCCAATTGGTTTGAATTGAAAACTAGGTGCTACTTTGTGTTGGACATGCAGATAAAATCCCAATAGAAACTTAAGGTTCTGATTGTGACCCCAAAAAACACACGATGATCAAATTTTTTAAGACACTGAAAAAGCTGCGAGTGAAAGAAACCACCTAATGAGAGAAACGAACCGTTTGTTGTGTTTCTGGCGACAGATACAGTACAGTGCGTTGGGGTCGTAGCCTCCATCGTCAGACTCATTTGATGATTGAGATGAAGAAGATGATGATGATGTGAAGGACTCATCATCATCATCGTCGTCATCCTCCTCCTCCTCCGTCGTCTCTTGTTTGCTTATTTTTCCAGCAGCTTTTGGTTTTGTTTCCTTCTTAGCAGGCGCAGTATTTCTGCTTACAGATGGAGCTTTGGCTGGTGTAGGGCTCTTCTGAGAAACCTTTTTCTTGTTGACATAGGTCCTGACTGGTCTGCGAGTCATTGCTGCAGACTTTTCATTGTCTTCTTCATCCGTCTCTTTTTCCGTCTCACTTTTAGCCCCCGGTGCAGTGGTCTCCTGTGGAACCTTCTTCTCAGAGTCCTCTGCTGCCTTAGCTTTCTCGACATCCTTAGAAACAGGGTCAGGTTTGCTATCCTTCATCTCCTTGCTGTCATCTTGCGATTGACCTCTCTTGTCATCATCTTTACCATCATCTTCATTCTCAGAGCTCCCCTCTTCTTTAACCGTTGCTCTCCCTGCAGATGATCTCGTCTGTCTGCCTCCTTGAGTTTTCTTTGTCACCTGTTTCTTTGCACTACTCCGTGTCCTCCTCTCCGGAGACTCTGCTTTGTCCTCTACCATCTTGGAGTCGGCACTTCCATCAAAACTGGCTTCAGATGCCGTTTCTGCATCTGTTGGAGTTTGGGATGGAGGATCTCCACTTTCAACACTAGGAGGAGCACTTTTTCTGGAGCCCCTTTTAGCAGTCATGAGGAACTCTTCTAGTTTGTCTGTTCGCTTGGGCTGCCTGCCGCTGCGCCGTACGGGGCAGCGGTTTTCAGGATTGTCAGTGGTTGTCTCCACTGGCATTTTGCTCTGTTACACCCAACAGAAACTCCAGATCCTCTTTATTTCCGGTTTTGGTTTTTAAAGGTGCAGCTGGCTGCTTTAGCAACTCTTTAGCCTCATCCTCATTTGGAACAGCTGTGTTTTGTGCGTTAGCCAATTAAGAGCCTGCAAACAGCAACAACAGACAATCACCTCAATGAACTACGAAATTAAAGCCACAGGTTCAATTACATGTTAAAAGAAAAGACAACTATTGGCTGCATTATATTTCACCCAATCAAAAATACTAAAAACATTAGAGGACTTGCATCAACAACATCAGAAGCAAAATCTCAGCAGAATGACTGTTTCATTAATAAACCACTGGCTGTCAAATAGACATACAGCAGGAAACCCTTGATCAGCAACATTTACTGCTCTGTTAGACTCACACATTGTGTTTTTGAAAGACTACGGCTGTTCAAACATGTTTTTCTGTAAAATATTAATACAATATCTACAAGAGCATAGACAGGTATCAAAAGATTAAGACTTAAGAGGCCACCTACATCTAAAAAACTATTAAAAAAATAATCAGCTGAAGTCAGAAACTTCTAGTATAACTGGTGTCACATGACTTGTATCTTATATATATCTGATATATACAATTTAAAGGCTGATTTTTTTCCCCAAACATCTCTGAATTGTGTGTCTTCTGAATATATATAGCAATTTACACATTATTAAACGTGTAGGGATTATTACAAAAGTCAAACCAAATTAGAGCTCATTTGGTAGACTAACATGAGGTAACCTTAGATATATTTGTACATCATGTATCTATTTCCAGTGTCATAAAAAATATAAATGAAGAGATCTTTTAAATAAATAACGTTTTATTATAAGTTTATAAATGTTTAATTCCCTGCATTAAGAATCATCGTAAAAAAAATACTGTGGTTAAACAACCCAAGAATATACTCTGTATTGCACATTCAAACCTGACAAACGCTAAAAAGGCTTATTTTATGGGTTGATTATTTTTAATAAGTCAGTAATAACCCAACACAGAATCCTCAGTATTTATAGACTAAATTATAATGTAAATCCCATTATACTTCCTTAAAACAGTCTTAAACACAGTTTAAGTCTTAAACTCAAAATCTTAATAACTGTTTACTTTCTGCACTGAAAAAAACAATTATTTTAAGAACGCGTTTCAAAACAAAGACATCCCTATTCCTTGTTATTCATACCTGCATTCAGTAGTGTTGACTTATCAAACTTAATGACATCAGATCAATTATCAGAGTAGGGTTGAAGGTTCTAACAAGGAAAAAAAAAAGGGGGATTTAGAAACAGAAATTATTGCTATATACAGAGCACAACCCGGGTGTAATATAAACTTGGTCCGAAAGAGAAAATAAGACACTTTTATCCCTCTAAAGCCAAAACATTTGGATAAGGAATAATTAACCTGGAAATACGCGAGTGAAGAATTTGGAATAACTTGCCCAAAACCAAATTACAACAGCTTCATAAATGGGAACATTCCTATAGAATAGTTATACCATAAATTAAGTGCTCGTCCCCAGTAGCTGTAGCTAACGTAACAGGGCTGCAGGGCGCTGAATAATAAGATGCGGTCACGACTCCGAGCCGCGTGAACGTGAGGAAAAACAGTTGGCACGAAAAATGGGAGGGGCTCATGAACAAAATAAAAATAAATAGCACACAAAATTTAGAGTGTTCCCACAGCAAATCCACTTCGCGTAACGTAACCTGGGGAATGACAGCTAACTGTTGACTGTTTCGAGCAGATGATCAGCAGTAATGCTGTTTCTAAGCGCCACCCAAACGAGGGGGCTGAGCACGGCCTTCAGAAAGAGCGCTTTAATAACCCACAATATTAACTATCCGAGAGCTACACGTATATTCATAAACATTGCGAGTTAATCAGCATTTGTTATATAAGGAGCAAACGTTGCTTTCCAATCAACGTTACACAATAATGGTCGCAAACTACAATCCAACAAATCATGGCGTTAGCTAAATATAATCTGTACCACGCCGTCAGACACTAGCAATGATCCAACGGTAAAGCAAAGATCACATAACTACTCTGTGTGGTATCATAGCCACAGACTGTGTTGGCATATTTTCTTTGGTTAGGCTTTATATTTTGGTCTCGCAACGTGGTGCCGAACACTCCAGAGCGGGTATTCGCAGCCAACAAGCTAGGCTAACCTACTTAGCAGGTAACGCTTTTTAATTCAACTACATTACCGCATCTCTAAATAATACAGCTTAACATCAACAGATGGACACCATCACTATAATAAATATACTACCTCTATCAATCCGGAGCCATTAATGCTATAACTGACGCAGGTATTTTGCAAAACTAAACGGATTTGGCCATCGTCAGGGAAACGTTGTTCAGTGTCAATTGTTACATAAAATTACATTATTCCGTTCAGTAAAATTCGATGATGCCATATTAACGCTAAATATCCTTTAAAATGAGGCTGAAATGTTTTTTTACTGTACCCACCAACTTCTTAGTAAGACCGACGCTATGCCCTCGTTTCTGTCAAGCCTCCATTTTCCAATCCCGCTGGATCTACTACTAACTGCGGCAGATGGCTGACGGTCTAGATTAAACGTACTCTCTTGTAACAGCGCCTCTGCTGGTCTGGAGGAGAACTCAGAAAGTTCAGCTTTTTTTTTTGAACGACCTAACGATCACCACCTTCTATTGAACCCAAATTGTATAAAGAAATTCTATTTAAATGCAGAATTATTATGAAAAAAAGGAACACCATATATTAACTGAATATATCCCAGCATACCCACACTTTAAAATGTATTTATATAGTTTTAAAATACACATAAAATAACAGCTGAAAAACAAAGCATACAAAAAGGTATTTTACAGGCATCTCAGCCAAAAGTATCATAATTTTCATTTATGATCCATTAAGGTCCGTTAACATAGGCTTTATTTTACAACAATATAAATATTTTTCTTTGAGTTTGTGTGTATTTATGTTTTTTGAAACCCATGCATGCTTTAGACCATTTATACTAACAGCTTAATGTATAGAACAACAAGCAGGAACATGGGCATGCAATAATGGTTTTTGAACTGTCTATATATAATGATTATTGTTATCTATTGTCACTATTACTATGGCACATTGTTGTTCACAGAGGAGAATATATAAGCCTGGAAATGTAGAAGAAATATAAATTACAGTAAACTGACTTCTTATTTTGAAACAGAATCCCACACAGAACAGATCAGACACAATATACTGTAGTAGCACTAAAACATAAATTCTATTACATTTTCACGCTGGGTTATGACAAGGTCACAGCAGCATTTTCAGAACTTTTCTCTGTGTCACAGTCTTTTTCTGAAGGGGCAGACACTGGGGCATCTCTGAGGGGATTGGGGCCATTGCTCGTTTGCCCTGCAACTTTGTTTGGGACGTCTGCTGCTGGCTCAGCCTCAGGTTCCTGTTGTGGGGCAGTTGCTACAACGACAACACAAGTCAGAGATTTTGTTGCAACAGTTTAAAAGTTGTTATACTCATTACAGATGTACTACGTTCCCCTGGAATATTTGAAAGATTAAATGTAACGGAACCACTAAAGACTTAGAAAAGGAAGAAAGAAAAAAGTGTATTAAAAAAATATCAGCCTCAGAGATATTTGTCCAGCAGCATTTTTTAGAGATCAAACATTATTTACTTCTCAACTGAGTGTCAGCATTTCATGAGATCTTAGCAAAAATAAAGATAACCAAGTATTTTGTTTTTAAGATCAAATAAAGCTGGAGAAAACCAAGTCAGGGTTTGATTTCTGTCAAAATGTGTTTTTTTTATGATATTAGAAAGGAGAATCATAGACGATGAGGAACACTTTGATGGTAGTGGAAGATCTGAACAAGAGAAGAGCCCCAGTTGTGAGACAAAGCCAAAATTCTGGTGCTATAAGTGCAAACTTATTTCACCCAAATGAAAACATAGCGTAGCATTAGCTTTATTGTTTTTAATTGAAGGTTTCTGAACTAGTTAAAAATCCAAACAATAAAAATCTGCCGTAATAAATGGAAATAATTTACACAATCCTCAAAATCTGGGTCTATGCCAGAAAACTAGTGACTGTGTTTGATTGGAAATCTAGTCAAAAATCCAAACAGAATTATACTGATTTTAAAAACAGCTTGCAGTCCCTTGGCAGGGAAATTGAATAGATATATAAATATATATATTTAATTGAAGTGAATTAATGGGAGTTTTAGCATGAATTTGAGCATCTATACTAAATCGTAAATTTACTACAAAATTTAAAAAAAGAAAATCTAGTAAACATGCTTAAGGTGTTATCAATCAATTTAGAAATCATAATTCAAAACAATCATAAAAAGCTACAGTTATTAAGATACTCATGCAGAAATTGAATGTATGTAGCTGTTGCTGTCCCTGGTACTTGTTGTTACCTGACTGCGTGCAGGACTTCATGTGCTCTGGCCAGTGGGCCTGCTGACATGGGTAATCACAGTAGCTGGTGTTCCAGCAGCAGTAGAAGATGGCCTCCTTCCTGCAGTTTGCACACCACTGTTTCTTCTTGGTCTCATCCACAGCCTGCTGCTTATCCAGCTCCATCTGCTTCTTCACTTCGTTCATCAGCCTTTCTTTTTCCTGCTCCAGACTCTGTCTCATTTCTGCCATGGTAAGTTCTGAATTAGAGAGAACATAGACAAAAGGTGAAAAGAAAAGGGGAGCTTTTTATTATTGTGGCAAGAAAGAAGACATGCTGGGTGGTTAGGTGCAAATTCATGAGGATCGTACCAAGATTGTGCTTCATTTCAGATAACTCCTGCTGATGTAACCACTGGAGTTTTTCTATTTCAATTCTCAGCCGTTTTATCTGTAGGAAATACATCAAGTATATTAGGATATGGAAAGCATCCAATGCAGTGCCTTGGAAAATGGCTCATATTTGATCCGGTTACAACTCCAAACTCCTTTGTTGTAACACTGAGATTTTACATCTTTCACAAAGCCCACCATTTACTCTAACACCCCTAAATAAAATACAAAGATACCAATTGGCTTGAAGAACCAACAAATAAGTAGATCTACAGATAAAACAAAGAGGCTCATGAAGACGAATACAGCAGACCGGTCAGAGATGACATTTAGAGATGTTGAAAAGCAGAATTAGGCTCCATAACAATATCCCAGCCTGTAGAGCAATGTTCAAGCCTTGTGGAGTGGCTCGTGTTCTTGGGCAAGGTACTTCACACGCATTGTAAAAATGGGGAAATGGCTAATTTGCAAAGCTGCAAAACTACTATGTCATGGCCTACAGCAGCATTGGAAATCTAGTTTAAAATACTTGGGAGAACACAAAAAGTTTTTTTTAATTTATATTGTAAAAATAAAAACTTGTACAACAATAAACTAAAGATAAAATATTTTTCCTAAAGAGACACATTAGTCAAATTGTAGTAGAAATTTGATCTTTACATGAGGTTAGATGCTAAACAAAATAAGGCTCTAAATATCAATCTACAATGTACTATTTTGTTTAGGTTAATTATGATTTTCTGGATTTCTGTGTGTATTTTAATTAATATGGGAAATGATTGTTTTATTCAGCCAAATGTAATAAATGACACAAGTGTGGTTTTCAGTCAAAGTCACTGGATGTTAGCGTTCCTATTAGAATCAAAAGGAAAAGAAAATTTGGTTCATAAGTTATAAATACTTTGTGTTGCACATTGTATTTACAATTTTCTGAACTTTTTATGCCATGTGTATTTTTTATAAACTTTGAATCATAAAGAATTAAACTGTAAAGTTTATTGTATAAATGTACCTGCATCAGCTGTCTTATTTGTTAAATTAGATTTTTGTCATTATTGAACTGTGGTTGCAAAAATCATCCAAATGTCCTTAAATGGTCTTTAGGACACATTTTGGATACCACCAGTGCAAACAAAGTAGCTGGAAAAGGAAGAGAATAATCAGAGAAGTAGTGAACAATGTTAACTCCCAAGAGCTGCAGACGGATGGCTAAAGGTCTGTCTAAAGAACAACTATTAGAAATGCAGGACATAAATCTGTCACAAGCTGTTAAACATGTGGAACAAGTTTAACAGCAAAACTGATTTCAACATTATTCCTATGGGAAACATTTAGTAGTGGCAGCATCATGCTGTGGAATTGCAACTGTAGTTGGTAGATGTGTCAAAGGTTGTTGGGACCGCTGTAAACAAAGTAAAAGATGGTCCTAGATTAGAACTCAGAGGGTTTAAATACACACTGACTTTCCTTTTCAGATTTTTTTGTACACCTCTTATTTTTCAGCCATTATGTTATATTGGTCTGTCACATACAGCCCCCCCAAAAGATCCATTGAGATTGTAACAGGAATAAATGTGAAAAATTGAATATTTTTTAAAATAATTTCACAAGGCATTATAGAGTTGTTATTAGTAACATGAAACAAGAGACCAGAGCAAACACCTACCTCTCCTATTGTATTCCCTGACGTACTCTCAGAGAGATCATTATAGATTTCAGTCATTGTGCCTTTAATTGCATCCATTATCTGAAAGAAGGAAATATTTTCATTAGGATGTTGGATTAAAATATGCAGATTTTAGCTCCAAATCTGACTAACTTCTAAACACTTGGATTAAACCTCAACAAAGGCCACTAGTTCTCAAGGTTCTAATGCACTAAAACAGCTTAGTGTGTTTAACATCAAAATCCACCGTAAAGAGGAAGCAGGAAATCTTTTTACCAATGCCTATTTGTGGTTGTTAAGTCATGTAGATTAGGCCATTAAAATAAAATAAAAAAATAATGAAACCATTGGTGCTAACTTTATTAGTATACTTTGCGATGTCTGCAGCCACATCTGCAGAGGCAGTGGGGATATATAGGTCTGTTCCAGCTGGCGATGACACCGGTGTTCCGGCGCCTGAGGGGGCGTTCGTGGTACCAGAAGCTGGACTGCTGGATACCAGGGTACCAGCTGGTGTGGATGTGCTGATGGGGGGGTCTTTCTGGTGGACAGCTTAAATTAAGAACACAAGCAACATTGTTATGGAAGAGCAGATGTATCGAAGGAAGCTTATGATGAAAGCTGGACCACTCACTCTTAGCCGCCTGCCTGGTCTGATAGCGAGAGCTTTGTGAGGACTGCTGAGCTGAGGATGAAGATGAAGGAACAGCTGCAGAGCCATTCCCAGCTACTTGGGTCTGGGTCAGGACTTGAGCCTGGCTCTGTCTGGGAGAGGATGCCTGTGTCTGAGGGGCCACCACCAGCTGCTGGGTTTGCTGTTGACGCTGCACCTTCTGCATGTGCCACTTCTGGGAAGAGGTCTGAAACTTTGCAGCAGGACTCCACACAACGGCTCTCTGGACCACAGGCACCGTCTCTCTGGGCAGTAGAGGGCGCTGTTTCTTCAAAGTCGGCGTGGCAGAAGCAGCGGAGGAAGGGGACGGTGTTGTGGTGGTGCTGGAGATGGATGAGTGGCTAACTGATGCAGGAGAGGACGTAGTGAAGGTGACCATGGGAACAGGGATGGCCATCAGAGACTGAGTGGAAATACTGCAGGAGGAGGAGGTGGTGCTCGGTGATGGGAGCACCGCTGTGGTCAAAGCTTTACCTACGTGAAAAAAAAAGTATATATCTTTGCTATAACATGTTAATTAAGACGGTTTCAGATTTTATGGAGCTATACATTGCTGCTTAGAGGTTTCTATACAGCGGGATGATGGTTCAACACAAACTGGTTGCATAAGTTTTAATTGAACTCTTGCTCTAAATTTCACAATTAAACATACAGGATCAAATGTATACATAAACCTCAATAACACTTCCTGCCTTCAGGATTTGTTTCTTGTGCCTCTTCTCACCTTCAGATTTTAAACATCAATCAGTTAAGACCTGAATGAAACCAGTTGGGATGTGTGTTGTCTGACTGGAGCAAAAACAGACTGAATTTTTTACCTGTCTGACTCAAACCGTCACCTGATGAAGGGGAATTGTCCAGGGTGTGTACTAACAACCCAGAAACCATCTAAGCTAATACTTACTAACACATCAACAATAAGCAGATATAAGGACCCTTGTGTCACCATCTTTATTGTTAGGAGGAAAGCAGCGGCTTCAAAATAACCAGCATGAAGCTCAACTGAAATCAGCAGCTACCTACATGATAAAATGTCTTATGAGGTTTTATTGTAAGAAGAAAGAAATATTGGTTGTAGTAATAAGATGTAAAGTCATTTAACATGGGAATAGATTAGCTATTTTCAAGCATAGTGATGGCAGCATCATGCTAGGGGCCTGTGTCGCTGCCTTTTGTTGTGATGAGTAGTGCAACAGGAATGAAACAGGAACTATCTCCATATCCTTTAACCTGTCCTCAAGTGAGGACTTAGATGATTGAAACTTGAAACCTTTCAAGTATCTCAGCAGTGATAATTTCAAACACTGCTTAGTACTGGTTAAGGAACCGTTAAATGAAGTAAACATCAGGTTTGTGAAAGGGCTCTGCCCAAACCAATCATTTTCAGTTAACTTTCACCTCTGATGAGGTTTAATTTCTTGCTGTAATTCTAAATAAATTCTGTCGATGGTTTCAACTTGTGCTATTTTGTTCTGCTAAAAATGATGTTTCTTTAAAAGCCCGTATTGAATATGGCAGCACAAGCATCACCTTATCTGAGGCATCTGATTGGTTCACAGTGGATAAAATTGGGCAGCCTCTTCTCACCTTCAGATTTCCCAGCACTTGACTCTTTGTGAATAATACTGTCTTTTTTGCTCCTCTTTTTCTCCTTGCCAGGCTGTTCTTCTCCAAGATCAATAACGAGCTCCTTCTCTGAGTCAGAGTCCTCAGCCGTCAGAGCCTGTTTGGTCTCTTTTTGCTTCACCTGAGACTTTTCTTTGGGGGTAGAAGCTTCCGGAGCTGAATCGACCGCGTCTGGGTTCTCCTTTGCCGAATCAGAGTTTCTTTTCTCTTCGACTGGGCCGTCAGGTGCGGTTACACTGGAAACATCAATGGCGTCTGACACAAGCAGATCTGCTTTGCCTTTCTCCGCCTGGCTTACCGTCTCTTGCTCTTTGATTTTACTTTTGACAGCCTCCTTCTGTGATTCCCTTTTAGGCACCGAGTCTTGGCCAGCTTTCGTCTTTGACTCTTCATCTGAGACATATTCACTCTCGCTGGAGTCCGATTTGTCCGAGTCTTCAGAGTCACTGTGCTCCACAGCTTTGTAAACATCCACCGAGATCTCATCAATACCTACAGAGACAATTGTCCAGTCAAAAAGCTTTACTTTCCTGTAGTAGTCAGTATTCACTTTAAAAAAGGAGACATTTCTAATGTTATGACACAGACAAAGCTATACATTTCCATGTTTTCATACTAACCCAACTGTGCCTTGCAGCTCTCAATTGTCTTGTCCAAGTTTAGCTGGAAGCGGCTTTTGATCCGCCTTTTAGGAGAGGTAAGGGCTGGAGCAGCTCCCTGTTTCTGTTGAACCGTCTCACTGAGCTCCTTTAGATCCATTTCTGCTTTACTTCGATCTAAGAAACACACAACAGCATGTATCAAAACAGTCATGTCAGATTATCTGAGTAATGAAGATTCACTCATGTAGAACAGAGAAACTATTAAACATCATATTGAAATATTAATATCACACCTTAAGACACTTCACAAGAACATGTTAAAGTTTCACCTAAATTTAGATTTAGAATGCTTCCGGTTGGTGGTGTCTTTTCCTGCTTGGTGGTGTCAGGGGTCTGAGAGGGAGGCGGTTTTGGACTGTCCAGGGAACCTCCTGAAAAAATTAAAATGTATCAAGACTGTGTGACAGCATATCTGATTCATAGTCTATCTCTCATTTTTAAGTCCTAATTTCATAATTTTAATTCCCATTTTATGAATTCTCAGCAAACATTCTGATAGAACTCAAATGTTGCTCTGCTTTTAAAATTTGATGTAAATGAGACCAGAATCAACCTTCTCACACTTTTCCATCTCTAATGTGATGAATATGTTCTACAATACATCTTAAACAAAAACATTACAATACACACTTGGGTGGAAATGCAACAAAATTAAAAAGCTTCTTCAAATAGCTGCTTTAGATGGTTTGCTGTGATGTTTTTTCAAAGGTAATGGTTAGTAAAGTGATATGAAAAGAAATTCACAGTAATGCATACAAACTATAAAAGTGCAACTCCACTGATCTCGTTTTCCTTCATTCATTTTTTTTCCCACAATAAAATCAGACAGGGACATTAAAAAAACATTGTGAGCTTATAACAACTCCCAGTCTCTGTTTAAAGAAAAACATCTGGTCAAAAACTGGAAATTGGCAGGTCAGGCTTTAAAAAAAGACCGGTGATTAGCCAGGCAACTGAAATCCCTACAAACTAAAACAAATAAATATGGTAGGATGTGTTTCCACAATGGTAAAAAAAAATATGAAGATTAAGGTAAAATACTGTAATGAGTATAAATGGTCACTGGAAAGTGGTTTACTCTATTCTAACATGCAGTACCGGAGGTTTTGGTTTCATAGGTTTTATGCTGAAAAAATGTTTTGTCTGAGTTTCTTTTCCAATTAACTTTGCATTTCTATTTCTATTTTATTTTTATTAACTTCAGAACATCAGAATTTGCAAAACAACATTTTTGTTCTAATTATTTAAAATTAACATGTTTAAAAAGTAAATCAAATGCAATGCTTAGTTACTCAGTACTCTACTCACCTTCTGACCAGTTACCTTTTTACTCTCCATTAAATCTTTTCTCTAAAGGGTACTTCTTACTTTTACTTGTATAAATATGCCAGAGTAGTGCTATTCTTACATGAGTCTAATTTTTGGGGACTCTACTCACTTCTGGTTATAGTCAAGACTGCATTCCTTCCTGAAAATATGCAATTCCATTGCTGAAAATGTTGTGAAAATTTGTGGTTTATTTACAGATTCCTTTCTTTCTTTATCATAACACAATGTAGCTAGCATTCCCTTTAAGCTTTAGCTTTAGCAAGTATTTCAGAGCCCAGATGCAGCACGATACTAGACTCTTAAAAGGCTAAAAGAAAGCAGTTGTTTAAAAGTTTGCTCACTTGCTCAACCGGATTATAAGAACATTATGCTTCCTTTATCCCATCTGTTTGCGACTCTGTTGAAATGGACACGGTCTGCATCACATGTAAGATAGAAAGTGTTTAGATCACTTCCAGCCCTTCGTGGATAGCTTGGATCATGCTGTTGCACAGGAAGGCGTTTCAAGTTTTGTTTGAGTTCAAACAACCAGGAAACAAAGCTTGCCAGCCAACAGACACTAAGACTGATAAAATAAATATATGGTGCTTCTTTCCAGTCACCAAAAACAAAACTGTGACTCAGTGCTCACAGTCTGGGACTGATGAAGATCAGAACAAAATAAAAACAAACAAACATCAACACATTGTCAGCAAATGGCCGGATGAAAAAGACAACTCTGACTACATTGGTACAGTTCAGTTGTAGTATTTAACATAGAACTCATTTTTATTTAAAAAAAAAACATTTGAAAAGGCAGCTGTGTGTTGGTACCTGTACAGTCTGTGGATTCTTCTCCTGTGCTGCACTGGTTGTTGGCGGCTTTAGTCTGACACCTATCTGCTGTTTCTTGTTCTCCATCAGAGCCACCGTGTGCAGAGGAGTTGGTGCTCATAGGAGAGCGCTGCACGTCACCTATAGGGCGCCGCCGTCCTGTTGTACTCCCTCCTACCCCAGGGAGTACGGCCCTGGTCAAGGCGATCTTGGGTGATGTGGACATATCAATGCTCAACTTAATCTTCTCTGATTTGTCCTGTTTTACAGCAGCGGATGAGGGATTGGATGGATCAAGAAGCAGCTGAAAGTTATTGTCAGGAGCGTACGGTGTCCTGAAGGGGGCATAATTAAACACGCCAAACTTCTTTCTCATGTTCTCCACGTAGACCTCCATCTCCTGCATGGCACTGTTGAAAATGCTTTTGGTTTTCTTCACAGAAAAGGGAATCTCTTTGGACATGAGGTAGCAGTTGTTCAGAGGGACCCAGGCTCTGCAACGCAAACACCATCATTTACCAAAAGAGTTCAGATAAAACACCCCAACAGGTCGAGGTAGATATAGCAAACAAGGTCGATACCTGTCATGCTGACCAAAGAAGCGAGCGTCCACCTGCCCGTCTTTGTCCCGCAAAGCTTTAGCAGGCCAGAATGGAAATCCCTTCAGTTTGGCCCAAACAAGAGGGTGTGGGTGGCTCTGTGAATAGACAGCAACATACACCAACTACAGAGCTTTTCTCAAATCATCATAAAGTCATAAAACTTGGTGTAAATCAGCCAGCTTACACACGGCTCACAGAACCAGTTCTCTCTCTTTTGGCAGGCGGACAGATAACACTCAGGACACACTTCGATCTCATTCATCTGCAAACAGGCAGAGATAGAATAAAGTAGAATAAGTTTCAGCATTCAGACCAGCTACTGTGAGGAACAGAAAGACATCTGAGCCAAGCTTCATGCTTACCTCGTGTTCACAGATTTTTACTATCACTTTAGCTGTAGCCGTGAGCTTGTGATTCCCTGAAACAAACAGATTATTGCTCAACACATCGCATGTACCCACAGCTGACTCTACAAGGCTGTTATATTATTAAACCATAATCCATGATGCAGCCATTAATGACAATTACTTTTTATTTATTTCATGTGTGCTTGTATTCTCTCTCCTAAGTCAGTTTGTTGTAAAACCCCTTTTTACGACTGGAAGTAGATCAACCAGCTTTGGACATACAGGGTCTGAGATTTTTGTTGATTTCTCCATGCAAAATAGCTTAAGCACACAGCACCTAGTCTCTGCTAAAAAAATTCAGAACATGATGCCGCAACTACCTTTGTTTCATGGCAAGGAAGACGTGTTAAGCTTGAAGTGCAGTGTTAGTTTTCATCAATGCATAGCCTTGTTTGCAAATTAAAAATTGGGGCTCATCCGACTAGATAAATCACTTCCAAATGTTTGACTGGTTCAATCCAAAGACTTTAGTACACTGAAAACATGGTGTCCTTAGGTTTCCTTTTATTCTTACTGTTCCTCCATAGTAACCAGATTTATGTTGTGTCGACACATGTTTTCTGAGGAGTTAGCATTGTTGATGCTTCACTGGTTAGAGCTTTCATTTAGAACGAAACTCGCTTTAAATCAGACTATGGCTCCTTCTCTTTCAGAGTGAGGTTGGAGGGAGGAGTTGACAAAGTCATTTTTTTCTAATTTTAAGATTAATACCGGTTTTTGTTTATTATCTAACTTTACTTATTTTCATGTCGTTGTTATTACTTTAAAATACTTATGCAATGTGAACTATAGATAATACTTATTCTTGAATTATTTGTTGTTGTTGTCTTTATTTCTAATTCCACCTCTTTAAATTACCTTTTTACTTAAGGAACAAAGACCCTAAACTGTCAGTAGAAACACAAGTTGCTCATTTCAATGGGACAAGGCTTTGAACAGTTATTCCGTGTTTTCCTTTAGACCTGTTTGCTGTGTCCATTTTCATTCATCCTCTTAATGCTTTTTGTACACCTATGTTTTCTAAAAATGCTTTGAAGACCTTTACAGGAAAGCTAAATCTAGACCGAGATTAAATTAAACACATGGCCCTCCTAATCAGGTGGCCTCTAAGAGAAACTGGAGGCACCAAACTTTACTTTAAGGTTACTTTCACATTATTTCCTAAACCATGTATCATCATCCTTCCACTTCTCAGTTATTCACTACATTGCATTTCTCTATTACATAAACATCTTATCAAATAACGGTGTAATTTGTGGCAATGATGAGACAGCATGTTATTTTGAAAATTTGCAAGTCAATGTAGCAGCTATATCATGGCATTACAAACCTTTCGAAGCATCTTAAATATCTAGAAGTCATTTTAATATTTAGAACTAAATTTGCAATATACCTCCATTGTAGATTATGCAATTGTGCAAGATCCATTTCACGTCTGCCAAAAAAGCTTCCGTGCAGCCGTACATTTTCTTTTTGATATTCTGTGGTGGAACATAAAAAAAAAGAGCTTCACAGCCAGAAACAACTGTAGTTTGATTGTCATTGTTATAAAACAACAACAACAAAAAAAAACGATGACAAAAAATATATACCTTTTCAAGTGTGCAGAGATCCATTGGATGAAAAATATACTCTGCATAATCAGGATGCTGTTCAAGAGACACTGGTTTCTGGAAAGGTTCAGTCTGTAAAATCCACAAAAGAGGAATAAAGAAGTGAAGGTAAACAAATACTTGGAAATCACAGCAGTGTTTTTCCCTCTAGAGCACACCAACATGCTACCCGAAAACTGGTAAAAGCTCTACAAGCAGCTCTTTACAAGAAAAAAAAGGAAAGAAGAAAGCAGTGCAGGAACAAATCATGATGGGTTCTTGTTAGTGATGTGATTGATTACCCAATTAAAAGTCTTTCTCTGCGAGGAAGCTGCATGTGGGGAGCGAGATGACAAGCGAGGATGATCCTGAAAGAGAGTGAGAGGGGCAGCTGTATCCTCACCACCAGCTAGCATATTTACCGCCTTCCAGCCATGACAGGGCCAATACATTACACTTCATGTGACTGTTAGTTCCGTTACTGGGAAATTTACCATGCAAAGTCATCATTACGTGAAACTGTGCCGACAGGTGAACAATAAGGCGCAGATCTTGCACTATTGAAAGGTGCAGACTGTCATTTGGTTGATTAAGCAGAGAAATCGTGCATTCATTTAAATTTGAATCATTTTCACTTAGTGTTACGTTTTAAAGCCCCGAAAAACAGCTGCTAGAAAATACTTACACCTGGTTGCTTCATCTTCTGCAGAGCAAACTTAAGCAGATAAGAAAGTTGGTCTGTAGTGAGCATCATCATGGCCTTGCTCTGCGTTTCTATACACTCAGCAACAGTTATTTTCTGAAGGAAAACAGACAGAAACCAACAAAGTATTCTTATCTTTTTAATATATTGAATGTACGGAGATGTTAACGGGTTTTGTCAGTTGTTCAAATAACACCCTGTCATGTTTTACTGAAAAGCATTTTGTGGTTTGAATCCAAAACTGAGCTGAGGTAATACACTCACTTGTTTGTATATCTGCCTCATTTTTTCATTTAAACTACTAACCTTGGTGTGTTTTATTTGAAATACACGCAATAAATCATGAGCCAACAGCTAATAAATGTGACATTGACGATACACAAAACATGGCTTGCAATATTTTAATAATACAAATATAAAAAGTGTGACATGTGTTCCTGTTCAGCCTTTCTGATTAAAAACTTTGTAGAGTTTCTTTTAATGGAAAACATATGCTACGCATCACTGTCCATCCCTAGATTGTGCTAATCCCTAAAATCGTAATAAATTACATCGAAGGTTGTGGAAAAACGGGGTGTAATTAATTTTGATGGCTGTTTTTATATAGTCATACACTATATCAAGTACAATCTAAACATTTACTAATCCAGCAAGCCTTTCAGAGTCTCGGTTTCCTACCTCACATTCTGGACAGTACCAGTCCCCCTCGGGCTCAGCTGGCAGTTTGAGACACTTGGCGTGGTAAACCCTGGGGCAGAGCTCACAGCAGAGCACCTGGCCCTCTCTATGGCACAGCCAGCAGTAAAAGTCGTTCCTGCCGTCCTGCGGTACAACATCAACAGGGTCTGTGGTGAGCGCTGGTTGCTTGGCGTAGTAAAAGGGACCATGTCTTAGCTCCGACTGGAACACAGGTAAGAGAGACAAAGGCGGGGAAGATCAAAATTGGGACACAGATTAGGAAAGCCATGGAGACACGCAAAGCATCAACATAAAATGCATGTACTGAACAAAACACAGATCATCACCTTATATTAGTGCCTTTAAGTGCTTCATATTTAGTCTGTTTTTGATATAATAATAATATTAAGCGAGGAGCAAAAGCATGGACAGATAAGATTTTGCAATAGTAATCATACATATGAGCACTAACTTATTTAACTACAAATGTAGACTTAACTCAAGGAGCTAACAAGAAATCACAATGTTGGTTTTATGAACGTTAAGCATTAGGAAAACAAGCAGAAAGCATTATGTTGCAAAGAAATTACCAAAAAAAGAACTTGCTGAAAAATAGAACAACTAAAGACAAAAAACAACAAATGTTAACTTTTTTAAATTTTGAACAACAACGTTTTGGAAGGCACATAAGGTCAGGCGTTTTTTGTTGTTTGTTTAATCATAACCAGTTTCTAAACACAACTTCTGATCCCTGTGGGTCTGAAAGACTTTATATTTGCTTTTGCATGGCTATCGAATATAAACTCTACAATGTGTTCTTTTTTAATCTGTTGAAAACAACAGCGCTCTCAGAAATTATCAAATAATTTTTTAACTTTGCAATTACATTATTTCCCATTTAAATGAAAAAAACAATAGCTTTTTGTGTGACTGTGTGATGTGACCTGCTTCATGTTGTGCCATATACTGCGTCCTCTGAAGGCCAGATTTGTCGGCCGGTTACGGCATAGCACGGCGCCGTGGCCTGTTCAGATTGGAAGACTCCTTCGTAAGCGGCAGACAAATGGAGCCTTCTTTTCGCCTAAGGCTACAATATATCCTCCGTAGCTTTGGGTATCCCGTGATTAAAAAGCAACAGGTGATTCTTAACTGTTTAAATATTTCAATAAAAGCATAGTTCAAGAACTTGACATGTCTTTGGTTTAAAAAAAATACAATAATCAGTTCATTTTCACCAAGTAATGTGTCTATTGTTTATTTGAGTTCAAGTGAATAACAGTGTTTTGATAGTTCAGTTACAAATGTACTTTTATCTGGATCAGCCTGGATGGATAGTCTGAAGATGAGAGCCTTTGTGATAAATCAACAAAGATCATCTGACACTGAATAAGCCAAACACAAATCTAGGAATAATCTCTTGGTATCAAAAGGTATATATTTAAGTCCTATGAAGAACCTTAGGTGCATAATGGGAATTAAATAAAACTTTTTTAAAAACATTTTCGTTTTTTTGTATTCCTACTTGACATAGTGAAATGTTACCTGGTCTTTGCTGCTGCTAACAGCTCCTGGCTTTTTCTTCTTTTTTGCTGGACAGGGGGAGGTCTCAGGGGGAGAGTGGCCATTGGATGAGTGTGAGGGACTAGGAATCCTTCTCTTCTGGGCCACCCTCTCTGTTGATCCTGCATCTGAAATAATAGATACTGTAAAATGCCAGAATTTAGACAGAATCAGGCTAAGCCATGGTGTTCTTGATTAACAAAGTAACAGGTGTTAAACCATTAACATTAAGCCAAAAAAGAAATAAATGCTTTTATTGCCTAAATGACTTTAGTCCTGCTAGTGAAATTCATCAACTCAAACTCCTCAAGCTTGGGTTTGTAATATATATACGGTGCAAGATTTAAAACAATTTGTCGAAACAATCATGAGTGTCACTAAAAGAATAAATAACTTGAACAGCAGCAAATGGTCTGAGAACATTTTGCTCTAAAGGCTTATCAACTGTTGACTGACAAAAATATGTACTATTTACAAAAAAATGTATTTAACAATTTTACTTTTTGCCCTCAATGCCTTTAATTCAATTTTTCATGTATTATGTTTCCATATTTGAAGTTTATCTTTAAAACCTCTCACTAAGAGAAATAGCCAACCTAATTCTTGATCACTATAAAATCTTGTCTCTCTAGAAACTTTAATAAAAGTACATTCTTTTATTTGTGAATTTCTTATATTTCTGCTGCTCTTTGTATTCTGTTACATAGGTTTAAAGTTTAAGTTTTCACACTGTGCCCTATTTGATTTTCTGGAACTGGTCTACTGTCTTTGATTTCTTGCCTTTGTTCATGTGCTTTGCTCTGTTTTTCACTTTAAATATGGCAGCCAAAAGGAAAAAGTAATATTGTTGATGGATAAGCAGGGCTTTAAAAAAGATGAAAACATCCTCTGGACTTAAACAGATGTGCTGCGCGACTGTCAAACAACAAGGTGAGCTTTGATTGGAATATCAAAAGCCAACAATCAGAATGAAACATCCATAGGACTTTATTTTACATGAGTAATAATTGATCATTTTATTAAGTACACTTCCTCTATCATTACCAATAACATTTACACACAAAGTGCCCTTTAGATTTACTGTAAATGGGCTATAAATAAGAAAATATCCCACTGGTTACAGCCCTATGGACAATACATGTTAAAGGCATCATTTGAGGAGAAGGATCAGACTCCTTTAAGATGTCAGAGAGGAAAAGGTGACTCAGATAAGCACCTGTTACAAATCCAGACATCCAATCAAATCAAAAAAAGACCACAATCTCTTAATACACATCAGAATGCCAAATCTTGAAGCAAATTGGCCTTCCTCAACAGAAGAGCACACTGAGTGCCAGTCAGTGGTGAATTTAAGAAATTAGGGGCCCAGGGTGAAGGCAGGGGGCCACTGCAATGGGAAAAGCCACACACAAAACAACAGGTCAATTTTACAGACAGACATTTTAACTAAATGCACATGCATTATGTTTTACCTTCAGTCCCTCTCTTCCTCATTGTCTTCCTAACTTTTTACTCTCTTTTTTTCCTCTTCCGGTTTTACTAACAGTCAGTATTTTTTCTCCCTTTTTTCTTGTTTCTTTTTTTCTTCTGTCCCTTTTAAACATCTTCCAGTCTGTTTTTTGCTTTCTCCCCCTTCATGTTTTCTTCTGTTCCTTTTTCTCATAGTCTTTGCATTTTCTCCAATTTTTCTTTTGAATAATATGTTGCAAATCTTAACAAAACATGTAATAAAGATCTATATCGTCTGACTTAGGAACCCCCCCAAAGCCTGACGCTTTTCTTAAAATTCAACACAGACACCAAAAAAAACGCTTAAACAATTGCTGTCTCTTCCTACGTAGCAAAAAAACCCTGAAATTTGAAGCTTACTTCAAAATGCCCACTAATTGTTCATCTCCACATAAAGGACCCTCCCCAGCAGGCATTAAACTTTCTGCTGCTGCAGTGAAGAAGCTAGTCGCTTTTGCTACCTTTAAGAGCGACTTTCTACTTCCTTCCTTCTTTCTCCTCTTTCCATGTAGCTGTTTTATATGTTTATTTCTTTTCTTCTCTCCTCCTCTTGTCTTGTGCCTTTTTTTCATATGTTACGCTGCTGCCTTCCAGGATCCTTTCTGCACATTCTCAGTAAAGATGGACTGATCAAATGTAGTGGAGACTAAAGGGGGGGTGACATTCTGATGTAATTTAGTGAAAGGATCTTAATCAAAAGGACAATTAATGCTTGCAAAGAAGTAGTACCTTTATTAGCTACATGCGTAAGAGGGGTTTTATGGCGCCCAAGGAACATAGGGCGCTTGGAAACTGCCTAGTTTTGCCTAATGGTAACTCTACCCCCGATGCCACTCATGTCAACTAAGAATATTTGCTCAGTCTCACGAATATTGGACATCTTATAAAATGCTCATGATCAGTATCATCTGTTTACCAATAGATTGGTATATATAACCAATCTATTTGAGCAGTTCTTATTAAAGCCTGGCCGCACTTACCTTTTGATCTGGTAGAGATCTCCATTTCACCGGCTTTGGCGTGTTTTTCGTTTTTTCCCTCCTCCTCTGTAACACTGACAAACAGATAGCACCTTAGCATTCATCCCATCTAATCCTGATTTTGCTATCATTTATTAATGAACTTGCTATCAAAAGAAAGCAGACTGTGGTTTCAAAAACACTTGTAAGACTGAACTTTAATGGAAAACTGCATCTTGATTTTTAATCATTCATTTTCAGTAGATTTTAAATAATTATTAAAACGCTGCAAATCAAATATATAATATAGTACAAAAATATTGCGCAATACTTGATCATATGATAAAATTGGCCTCATGTTGTAGCTGGTATGTAAACTGCATTTACTCTTCCAATAAACTTGTTTATGCTCCCTGTCACTAGATCAAGCATTTTCCAACATTACATACTTCAAAATCAGTAATAAAAATATTTATATTTTTAATGCCGATATTGTAACAGGTCAATATCAGTGAAGTTCAATGAAAAATATGTATCAGGAGATCCCTGCATTATGGGTTTAAAAAAATTACAAATAAACTGTACATGACAAACAATATATTAAAAACCCATTAATCAAATATAGGATGCTCATTTAAACAGAGATATATCAACCATCTTCAATGTTAAATGTTGCCTTTTTGTGGCTTTATACCTTAAAAAATTTGATTTCTATCTGTATGGTTTAAAAGTTCAATTTTAAATGGTTGGGCTTTTTTATGACACTCCTGGTCCTCCATACTTAAAGAGTACTTACCCTAAATCAACTTTATCTGCAGATTGTTGTTGTTTACTATCTCAGGTCATTGTGCAAATCTTGAATTTTTCATGTAAACTTCTTTATTTGTTCAATATTTTTTCTAAAACCGTCTAAAAATTGGTACTGCAGGGGAATTCTCCTTTTCGTTAAAACAGAACAGTCGGATACATTTCTATTCCACGCCCCCACAATGCTGTGTTCAATGTACCTCGAAAGTTAGAACTGGGAATTTGGAGTGACAAAATTATTGAGGTGATAGTTTTCCAGTTTCCTGCTTGTGGACGCTCATGTTCTCAATTGCTCACATATAGCCACAACCAAAATGACAAAAACAAACACTGTTTTACGTGTAATCAGACCTTCAAGTCTAACTTGATAATATCATCTCACCCAGACACACACCACTGGGAAGAATCCAGAGAGTTGGAAGTGCAAGCTTTGATTGACAATGATCGTGGCACAATGAACATTTTATTACCTAAATAGAGCTTCATTGTAGGAACTTGTATGAAATCCTTTTTTTAATCATATCTTTAAGGATGTTTATTATTAAACATAGAAAATGTTCAAAGGAATCTTGACTGGCATCTTCCAAATGAGAAACAGTTGGCTGTTAACACATGAATAGATTCTACATTTTAATAAAATCTGAACTAAAAATGACAATTCTACATGTGAAAACACTCGGATGATGCCAAACACCTTCATTAGAGATTTGCTCAACAGGTCATGGTGGTTTTTTTTCTTCTAACATCAGGTAAACATGTTTCAGTTTTATTGTATTTATTGCCACTACCAAGCAAATTCTGACCCAAATGCAGGGTCCAAGCTGTTCTCATCATTTTTACTTAAATCCCTCTGTTGCTATTCTCAGCTAAAATACATCTGATTGAGAGGTTTCTACCAGTTCAGACAAAGGAACTAGATTTTGATATCAACCCTCTCTGATCTCCTCTACCACTTTGAACAAGTCAAAGTCTGAGAAAGCACATCAACAAATACCTGTCTCAGTGCCTGGAACTGGCTCTGCTGACCTCTACGTCTAATCTGCCTGGACAGCCTTATACAGTTTACAACACCACCATGTGCAGGCCGAGAAAAGGAGAAACAACACACAATACGACAGAGAGAGACACGGTGAGAGAGAGATGACAAGGCAATCAATCAATGAAGCACATTCTGACTATATACTCAAATATTTTAGTGGCTCTGCTCAATCCCACTTATTGATATATCCCTGTCCACACCCACCTTTCTCATAGCAATCATGCCTCAGTGAAGGAAATGATCAGCATACCTTTTCTCCTCTCTTACTCAAAGAATCTTCGGCCTATTCTTTTCTCTTTATCAATAATTGAGAACGCCGGGGGATGAGGGGGAAAAAAAAGATAGGTCCAGGTTTCCCAGAAGGCCTTCTCTTCCTGCTCTTCTCTCCTGCAATTGTCAATCTTTAACCTCAGCTGCAAGCTGCCGATTGGCTTGGGTACCAGACGGAGGTACCTGATTGGGTGCTGGGCTCGGTGTGCAACACGGGCTCTCTGCTCCCCGCTTTCCTCAACCATACTGCTGCAATGCAGAGAGGACTGATGCTTACCGTGGCCACAAAATTTCCCCTTGAAACCTTATACAGACATCCACAGGCTGTGAACCTTTTGAACAGATGCATTAGCTTTAGTGCTAAAAGCTTGACAAAGAGAAGATCAGACCCCCCCCCAACACACGGCACTAGTCGCAATCAGTGCATGTGTGTGGCATCCATTTTGGAGAAACAGTCTCTCTCTCCCTTTCTCTCTCCCTCTGTCTCTCTCTCTCTCACCGTTGCAAACGCAGCTCCATGCAAATCGCCTGTCAAGGACCACATGCAGTTTATTATATTCCTCAGCATGTGGACATGTAGCAGTGGCCCAAATACCGTCATGGAAATGTCAAAGAGGCCAGACAGCCGAGCCAGATGGAAGGACTACCAGCAATCTCTATAAAATATTTCTACACCATCCTGTAAAGTCACCTGGATTTCATTCTTCCCTACAAATCTAAGAGGGTTGGCTTGTTTTTATAATATTATCTCATTACAAAAAATGTATAGAAGCATTAGCGTTTCAAATGCACTTATAAAACCTGGGAGAATCATAATGATCCGGCCAGTAGGGTTTTGTCAGGATTCAGAATCTTAAAACTGCACTCTGATGCCTAAAAAAACAATCCACATCATTTATCTGATGTAGCATATATCTCTGGCTAATATACCCATATATTCAGTGTAATCGACATGGAAGGAAGGCAATAAATCAGTCAAACCAGATCAATTTCGATAGACTCTCTCTGTGCAAAGCTCTTCCAGAGGAAGTCCTTCCCACCTTCTTTCCTTCTCTCATACATACAAATCCCCAGCATGTTTGGGGCAGAGGGACAGAAAGGGGAAGCTTTATAAAATGGCTGACACACAGCAGTAGCACCGGGTGTGGGGGGTGCAGTTTAGCAGGCTTCACCAATTCCTACAATCTTTTGGAAGTAAGGTGCTGGAAAATCCCTCACGTCACAGACAACTGGCATCATTTAAACCTATCGTGAATATTAATATATCAGACCCTTCAAAAAAAAATAAATGTTATTATTATATGCTAGAAAAATCACACTGAGTTTTAAATTAAGAAGGTGATTTGACAAAACATGGAAAAGAAATAAGCCCGTCATATAAATCCTATTCTGTTAAAAGGCTCCACTAGACTGGCTAACAATGAGCCACCCTGCTGTCTTGTTGCCTTTCTGGTTTATGGCCTAAACTAAACTTGCTGTGTTGACAGATACCCATCTGTTAATTCCTCTGGGAACATCCCTCTGCATTGCTGCCTGTTTCGTCCATCCTTCTTGCTTTACTTAGAGGGTGTACCACATTGACAGCATAGGCCCGACACAGCTGTAATGCAATATTCTCGACATTACTGGAAAACATGCTTTTATCATCAGTAGGTTTACTGCTCTCGCTATGCTCTTTTAGGTATAAACATATGATTTAGGATTACATAGATATCTTCCCTTCAGCCTTTCTATAAAAAGAGCCTGTACTATTATGCAGGCACTGGTCAAACATTTTAACTGGTGTTTTTTCAGCAAAGTAAAAAAAAAATGAAAGTAGGGCTTACCTCTGTGGCTGCATGGCTAAAAAACTCTGTGATATGTCAGTGCTTATTAAAACATGGAGGACAGCCCTGTCAGCCCTCACCCAGCTTAGAGCACGGCCAGACTCTCCAAGCTCTCTGACTCCACTGTCGTGATAAAAGCCCTGCTTGGACTGGCCATGAATTCACAGCACATGTAACACAGCTGCTGATTGGCTAGTCCATTTCCGGGCTGCTCCTCTTTTGTTTAACATGAGGTGAAACACAGCAAGACAAGCTGGGCCATGATACCTGTCCTAAGCTACTGAATGTGCAGAGAACACTCTTCTTTCTAATAATGTTGCCAGAGAGCAAATGGAAACATGCCTGTGTTTTATTTGAAAGGACATGACATACAGATTTCCTATTAAAAATAAAAACCAGTCATGATAGTAACAATAAAGGTCAAACTATCATTTAGCAGGTTTCAAAACTGTGCTAGAATAAAGATGCAAATAAATGCAGACTGAATCATGTGATCCACCTCATATTGATCTTTGAGCTGGTGGTACTGCATTTACAGCTGGTGGCTTTGATGAGTGCCCCAAACAAAGCCAATAACATCTGCCAGATTCCTAACTTTTGAGAAAAATAAAACTACAATTTATTTTTTTTTTTAATTTAATGTTCATCGATCAATTCAAATCATACATTTGGCAAGAGGTAGGGTACACAACCATGCATTGACTGATTCATCGTCATTCCTAAAAGCAATATGGAATTATTATTAACAAGGTAAATATGAGGATATTAATATTAAGTGATCACCTTCTCATTTCTTTTCTGCCATATTATTATTGCTATCAGTGGTATTGCTATTCATACTATTATTATTTACATATATCATTTATTATGCAGCTACTGCATAGCTATATGATAACTAATTATATCAGATAGTATATAAAGTTAGACTATAAGTCTGTTGTTTTTAGTAATAAATTTGACACTGCATGGATGTTTTTTGCTACAACTTTCTCAACGATTACTATTTCATTATTTTGGGGGTTGGTTTTGTTCTTTTTTGTGCTTTTGTTTCATCTTTGCTAAAAAAAAACAGGAACCGGCTGAATGCTGCTAACATCATGGGAGAAGTGGAGGTGGTGGAGGAGAACAAATACCTTGGTGTTCACTTGAACAACTGACTCTACCGGAGACGCAGCTGTAAAGTCATCTACAAGTAAGGACAGAGCAGACTGTGCTTCTTCTGGAAACCGAGGTCCCTCAGTGTTTGCAGAAAGATGCTGCATATCTTCTATATAATGCGTGTGAATTCTTCTGGCATCGTCTGCAGGATAACTGCATCAGTGCAAATGACTGAAAGAAGGTCAACAAGCTGATAAAGAAGGCAGGCTCTGTTTTTAGAACTCATCTAAAACCTCTGCTCCGTAAAAATGAAGAACATTTTAGACAACAGTGAGAGTCCTCTTCAGACGACTGTTAAATAGAAATGTAGTGTCTTCAGTCAAAGACTTCTCCATATCAGACAGAGTGCAACAGAAGATCCTTCTTGCCTATAGCTTTTAACATATACAAAACTAGGAGCTACAACAACATTTAATCTTCCTTTTGGATCAATGAAGTATTTTTGAATTGAATAGAGTTTAGATTGGGAACTGCTGTCCAAGAATGACATAAGGGGCATTTGTTACCAGGTCTACTGTTAAAGACACAAAGTCAGAGGCAGAAGATGAGTCCAGTGGCACGGTGGAGGTCAGGAAGGTAGTAGGAAATCTTCATGATGGAGGAAAACAGGGAGTGCATCCACTATAGTAAGAAGAAATGTTCAGCCTTCCTAAATGATTAGCCTAGGATAAGGAAGCAAGGAAGGATAAGGAAGCTTAGACGTCAAATCTCAGCTTTAGGAAAATAAGATTCTCTTGCAAAGAAGTACTCTTGCAAAGTGGCTAAGGAGGTCATGGGAGATTCATTGTCCGTGTGTTTTAGAGATACGGAGAAGGTTTACTGCCACTTCTTTTATAGCACTTTGAGGAACTAAAGCATGCTGAGTTTAGTGTTACTATTTTTTAGAATAACCAAAATGAGAGCAGTATCTGCATTCTCAGGACAAAGTTGAGCTTGTTTTCAGCAGCTGGACATCAGCCAGTGCTTTGCCTTGTAGCTGCTTATGCTGCATTCATGGACAGAATAACAATCTCAGGTTGGCTGCTTCAGAGACCTCAGGGTCTCATCTTGGCCTTTTTTTGAAGCAGCGTGGTTCTTTTGAGTTCTTAAACCCATGACCCTTTGTTGGCACTGAAGTGGTTCACAGCCAAATGTGAAGCAAACCAAATACAGATTGCTTCTCCTGGGTCTGAGCCTACACTGTCGATCAAAAAAAGAAAGAAAAAAAATCCTTGACTTTGGTTTATACTTTTTACAAGTGACTTGATTGTGCAAAAAAGGCATTAAGAATTCCGGTAAATTCTTGTTTAAGAGATGTGATTCTTTAAAAAGAAAAACACACAGAATAAATAGGTATTGAACACATGAACATTATTCTAAGTTCAAATATTTGTAATAGAGCCACTGACAGAAAATTCATACCTAATGTCAATGAAAACCAAAGTACTACGACAAACATAAAGAAAACCAGTGATATGATTGGAATACATAGGAAGAAGATGCACTGAAGGGTATAGAAAGTCAAGAGTCCCACGGAAATCTGTCAATATTCACAAAAGCATCCATGCTGCTAATTTCAAATGGACAGCAGAAGGTTTAGCATTAACTGACTGCCTATAAAAAGTTTCCTTATTATCAAGGTATGACACAGTGCTGTATCTACAACGCAAATTTACCAGCACTAAAAATGTCTTGCAAACCTCCTTCCATTAAAACCTCTAATTGTCCTGGTGACAATTGTTAAAGCCACAATCTGAAAACAGAAAGAGAACAATTTCATTGTAAACCAGAAACAGCCAGGTGCTCCATATTTGTTCCTGACAAAAAAGGGTCAACAGAGTGATTAAAAAAAAGTTTTCCATAACCAGAGGATCACATGCAGAGACTGTGTTTGAAGGATCAGAAGCAGGGAATTGTTTACCATAAGAGTTTGCACCAGGGAAAATTATATTGTGGGTTGCTTTGACTTTTTATGGTGACATACTTTATATTAATTGAAGAAAGGATGAATGGAGAACTATTCCAGGACACTCTGAGGGAGAAAGATTTTTAGGTCAAACAACAGACTGTGTATGAGACATTTGGAAACGGTGCTCACCATAAAAGATTTCCCCACACAGTATTCCATACATGTTAGTAAGTATTCAGCATTCATCCCCTGTATCATTCTGATGCCTTCTCTATAACTTTATCTTTGGACTATCTGGCTTTCAGTTCATATCATATCTTTGGATGATTTAGGTTGTTGCCAATATCCATCCTAAATCCTTTTGCTAATTTCTGATTTCTTTTATGGACCAAGTAGAAATATTTGAGCTAAGAATATTTTTTTTCTGAAGCAAAAGTCACCAAATACAAAAAGAAACCACCTACAGGTTTGCTCTCTAAACTGTGTGATCTCAATATTTCAACTTAAAACTAAATATCAGATTTTTTTTTCATGAAAAAGTTGATTTGCTGGAGGTTGTTGTGAGGTAGCTGTGTGTTGAGATACAAGTGCCTCACTTTCTGAAGAAAGAGGGAAGACCGTACTGACCTCTCGTGTTCAAGACACAACATAATGACCCTGTGATTGTTCCACATTGATCTGCCCTATGTCTACAACAAATCACTGTGAAGTCTGGACAACGCAACAGTAGTGGACCACATCAGCAATGATGAGACCCCTTATCTGGAGGAGGTGAAGCTCCTGGTGGTCTCATTTAAAACAAGCCACCTCATCCTGAATGTCAAAAAGATCAAAGAGATATTCACTGACTTTAGGAGGAGGCATTTGTGAAACACATCTCTTCTGATCGACAGGGTCAGCATTCCTGGTGAGGTAATGAACACCCTGACCTTGATCCATAACACCAAAGCTATGGGAAAGAAAGCTAAGCAGCATAAACATATTGAGCCAGAGACTGAAGGTGCATCTCTCCCCCTCCTGCTCTCATCAACTTCTACAGGAGAATCATAGAAAACATCCTGACCAGTTGCATCTTTGTCTGGTTGGGAGCCTGTTATGTCTCAGACTGGAGGGTCTTGCAGAGAGTAGTGAGGACACCAGGAAGAAATTGTTGATGCAACTTCACCTTCAATGTAGAATAGAGGAAAAAACAAACAAGGAAATGATGCATGCAGGTTTCTCAACAGCTTATTCCCTTACATCGTAACATTACTGAACTCAAACGAAGCCTCAGAAATCGCCACATACCCCCTCCTTCTCCACCACCTCACCAAAAAATGATTGCTGTTTTACAGAGGTGGGTAATTCGGATCCAGAAAGTGAAAACTCTGCATATCCAGTTCTGCAACACACAGTGGCAGCTAATCACCTGGTTATGGGAATGGGATGGAGGAAAACAAGGCACGGTTTTTATTTTCTGGACCTGAATTACCCACTTCTGCTGTTTTGCTCCAGGGGTGTAATACTCCTGTCTTTATTTCGATATAATATTCACTTGTTTAACATTACACAGTACACAATCTTTACAGTACTTCACAATATCTAGATTTCTTTGTTCTCCTTTTCTGCTTTGTTTAGGATATCTTTGTCAAATTTTATATACAAAACAAGGCTGCTCTTTCATTTCTGCACTTCTTGTCCAAATATCTTGTCCAGATATTTATTTGCTGTTTGAAATCTGAATTACAATAAGATGCATTTCTACCCCCTATACGTATCTCCTCAGCTCATATGTAAAATCACTGGCCACTTTATTAGCAAGGCAGCAGCACAATGCATTTAAGGATCTAAAGCCTTTCTGAAGCTCATACTAACATTGAGTACCAATGTTAGTAAGAAATTAAAATGAAATGATGCCAGATTAGATACTTTGCCTGCTTGTGAAGTTTGATTTGACCTGCAACTTTTAGGTAGATCCAGAATAACAAACATTAAAAGTGTGGGACCGTCTTTCCTTCATCAACAGCTCAGACTGCTGCTTGTGGTGTGATGTGGAGAAGGATATTTTCTTGGCACATTTTGGGGCCCATCATCACAGAGCTCAAATCATGTCAAACTGATTTTTTGAACATCACTGACATTTATAGAGAACATAGTCCAGTAGATCACCTTTAAAATCCAGGGAAACAGAAGTGTTATTATAAATGTTCATCTATCCAGCTAATCTGCAGCAGCTGCAACTTTACTTCTTTTTTTCCTTGTTGTATTTAATTAACACAAATCATGAAATCCATTCCATGTCAAATTAAGACAAATCTGCTGGTAAAACAGGAATCCAATCCGGTGCAATAAAAGTGTAATATAAAATATAATATTCAGTTAAATCACTGAATGTTTATCGTTTCAGAACTAACTGACATTAACTGTGAATGCATTTAATGCCTATTTGTTGTGTTTTCTGAATCATTATTGCAACATTTTCATAAACAGTAAATCCAAGAGTATAAATCGTGACAGCTAATCAACAAAAAGTTACTAAAATAAAATGACCAGCCAACCGGTTTGTTTTGAACACCCATAACAAAAAGAGTGAAATTTAATTTTAAAAAACGTGTTATCTTTTTTACAAAGATAATTTTCCAAGGAAAGTGTTCCAGTCCAATTTACAAATCACCACCCTCGTTGTGCCAGTTGGCAAATCATCACGAACTCTAAACTGAATAATAACCTCTTTCATAGCTTTCATTACATTCTGATCAGAAATAAAGAGAATATATCTTAGCCTTACAGACGACGTATCTTACATTTATTCCGCACTCATCGTTTCCCACAGTGGGCCTGCCGTTTGGTGTCTAATGTGCGCCACTGCCCTCCAAACCAAACACTGATCACCGTCTGGTGATGAACTCAGCTCTCCCCAAGATGGCGCCCGAGCTACGTTCTCACTCCCCGGTGAAAACTCAGCCAAAAGGCCGCAACATTTTTAGCTTCAGGTAAGCGTCATGTGATTTAAACTTTTCTAAAAATTATTTTTCTATTGGTTTAGAATTCAAACAATTTCACCAAGACGCCTGTTCTGTTTCCACAAGCTTTTGTAAGATCCACATTATTTTCAGAGTTGTGCACAGAGTTAGAAACATCTAATTTGCACTTAAGATTAATAAAGAATTATTTAAGTGAATGGAATTAAGTGAATATGTAAACTAAATTGAAATGCTGATTTAAAATGTGCAGCACCAAGTCTTAGGTGAGGGGTGATTGGTTTGGTGCAAAGAAAACCTTGCTGCTGGCTGTTTGCAGGTAAACCAGTCTGAATACATTAATCATTGTGGGGCTATCTCCTGTCCTTTCAAACTGTTATCTCCTGTCCTTTCAAAGTGTGGTAAGTAGCAGGGAGCCCCCCCCCTTCTCCCTTCCAATGGGATAAAATATCTCACACTAATGGGGGTGGGGGGCTGTAGGTTAGCATGTTTAGTGGGGGAAGGGGCGCAAACAGACTCCATGGGACTCATTGGAATGTAGCCCCTCTTTCCAGTCAGACCTATAAAGCACATGCAAAAGGTTAAGTTTTGAAAATTGTAGTCTTCATTAATTGAAGGATTATATGCCTGTTTTGAACAATCAGGATATACCTGCATGATGTAAATCTTTTTTTTTTTTTGAGAATTTGGAATAAATCTTAATTATATTTCATGATCTCCACATTTCACTGCTATAAATTCTCAATTCAGCATATTCTACCTCAATTTTAATCACGGGAACCACAGAGACAGCAGACAGAATTTTATTCTCACAGAACAATTCATGACCTTTGGGGGGGGGGGGGGGGGGGGGG
>JAUZNJ010000031.1:201088-231173 GCA_034780135.1 Jordanella pulchra | reverse complement strand
AAAAAAGCAAAAAAAAAACCTTTAACCTCACACTTGTCCTGTTGATCTCAGGCAACCTTGGCCTTCACTCCCACTACACTTAACAGTTGCAAACTAGCCTGCTTGACAGATCACCACAAGAAAGTTGCTTTTATCATCACAGTCTACTCAGTGTTTGTGTGTGATGGTCTGTATGTGAGAGATGGTCTAAATAGAGTGCTCTGTTTTGGTATGAGGTAAAAGTTACGGTCATTTTGTAGGTTTCTTAACAAATTCAGCCTCGTTTTGACATAGAATTGTGTAGCACAAGCAGATCAACATGAGGTAGCATATTTTTGTTATCCATAACGATTTGAAAAGGCGTTAAAGAAATCTCACAAAATAGATTGACTGGATAAAATGTTCGGAGGATTCTCTCAGTATGGGCTGCATGCTGGTGCAGTTTGTAGTTTTGTTGCCCTGACTGGAGTTTTCATGTTCTCCCTGTGCATGCAAGGGTTCTTTCTGGGTACTCTGGCTTCCTCTCACAGTCTGAAAACATGGCTGTTTGCTAGATTGGCATCTAAGAATTGCTCTAAATTGTGAGTGCGTTTATGCATGATTGTATGTGCTGCCTTCCTTTGACCCATAGACTGCTGTAGCTAGCCACATGCCCCCTGTGGCCGTCATAGATTAACAGCAGAAGGTGGATGGATTACATTTTTAGATCCATAATGTAAAATATTCAGAAAAACATTTATCAGAATGTTTTTTTAACATTTACAGCAGAAAAAAACACGTTTTCCTGTGTCACATTGAATCCACATTTCATGTTTTACCCAACATCCTAGGTTAGGCTTTAAATCTCCATTAGAGAAAAATATGTTAAATAAGTGCGTTGATAACAAGTTTGTGAAAACATGTACTGTCAAACAAATAGTGTTTACCTCACAATTATAATAATTCATTGGGGGAAAAAATAAAATGCTTTTTGTGTGTATAAATAACATTTAAAGTCTCTATTTACTCAAATAATATTAGTGACTACTGATCGTATTACCTAAGGGTACTAATGTACGTGTAGTTCATTTTCAGAACGTGTCAAACTGTTTGATTTAGCTCAGCGAGGAACATAACTACATTACCCAGAAGGCAATTCGCTCCTCTACAAGCTGTCTCCCTCCGCTCTGGGAGTGTTTCCCATTTAAACAAACACGGCATTGCCGAAGATGGCGGAGAGTTTGTAGAGGCTTTAAAGAAGCTGGTGCAGTCAATGAAAGCGTCGAAGCCGGTAAGTTTTTCCCTCCAGATAAGTGGATAGCTGTTGGGTCGCAATTAACACCCGAACACTGGCATTGCAGTGTTTCTAGGATATTTTTTGTTGTTGTTGCAGAATCAGTTGGTGCTGCTTCGCTTCCGAGCAGGCTGTGGTTTTTAAGCTACCGTGTTAAAACGAGCCACCTTAGCGTTGGAAATGTGTTGTGGGATTTTATCCGCGATATTAAATCATCTGAAGCCGCGAATATGACAGTAATAAGCACCTTACTTGAGTCAATAGTTTGTTGTTCTTATTGGGTTTCGTGTTTAAAGCTGTTTTTTATTTTCCGCCAGCCACAAAGTTTTACGATACATTGACTTTGATTCGCTGGGCTGCAGTAGTCATCCTTCTTACATTAAACCCTGCTGAAATATGCTATTATGGGCTTAAACAACCCTATTTACTACGTATATGTATTTTGAACAAACTACGGTGGTGTTGACCCCATGCATTCAACGCAGCGTAGCTCTGTAGCTCTGTGGAGTCAATCTTCTGTGAGAGGGACCAGTTGTAGTAAATCTGCGGCTAGTGGAATCATCTGTTTCCCTCCACGGGGGCAGGACGCCTCGGCAGCAAAGCCTCATCATGTTACAGTATATTTGTAAAATTCTGGAGAAATGATTTTTCCTTTATGTTAAGATGCGAACCGAAAAAGAAATGTATTTTCTTTTTTTAAGTATACTTTTACCTGAATATTTTAGAGAACGTTTAAGTTTTATCTCGTTAATAGGGGGGAGATTAATATTGTTCTGTAATTGGCTTTTCGTAGTTTTTTTATATATGGAAAGGGTTAAGTTTTAGACATGTATATGTTTTCAATTGAAAACAGGGCTTGTACTTCTTAAAAAATATATTATATGTACATTTGCATGTGAACCATATGAGAATGAGCCATGCCTGAGACATCTTTACTCATTCCAATAACACTATGTGCATGCATATTCTTTTATCTACAATAATTTTAGTCCACATATTAGCAATTTTAATCCAACATGTCAAGCAAATAAAGAGATCATTTGGAAAATGCTGGTGTTTACTTCATTTCCTGAAATACTATTTAAAAAAATGGTCATTTGTGAGACAGGAAAGAAACTCTATAGACAACATCTCTGTTTATAAACTGCTTATATGCTTTAACAATAACCGTTAAAAAGAATGGGGGAAAAACAGAGAAGCGGATATTATAGATAATATCCTGTGATGTTTACAAAATTGACCAACTTTTTTAAAACCACAGCCTACAGTAAAAAATGAAATAAAAACAGTTTTTAAGGAGAAGGATCCACCAGTAGTTTAGACACTAGGATTTTTGTACAAAACGACAACCACAGATTCGGAAAGACCTCTATAAAGTGATTATGCAAGTTTAATATTAATAACAATGCTGGTTATATGTCAATTACTAACAACTAAAGTAAAAGTTATTAATGCATATTCCTCGTAAGACGGTACCTGTGGTGGAAAATAAATTATTTGGCTTGCTGTAGATGAATTAAACCTGGTATAACATGAGTTTCCAAAGCTATGGGTTACGTTGTGGTGTTACAATTTTAAAATGGGTTTAATAACAAAGTAAACAATTACATTTGAAATGTAATTGAATTCCAAAATGATCAAAAGCCTGCTTTAAGGAATTTCACCAAGATCAAGATTGGTATAAAAGTTAAGTCACTCCATTTCAGAATATAGGAGTGAGAAATTGTGGCCTTGAAAAGTTTGTAAACCATATACTCAATTACCAGATCAGTTGATGAGATGGTAAGATAAAGTGTGTTTAAGATTGATCTGTGGATTTCAACTCCTTATATACAAACCAAACACACCAACGTTGGACTAAAAGGTTGACTTTGTGTCTCTAATGATTAAAATAGAGAACATTAAATAGAGAACAAGTTAGTTTCTCAATGTTATCAACTGGGATTAGTTACTAGTTTTTTTGTTGTTGTTTTTTTTTTTTTTTAAGAGGACGTGTCAGCGAGTAACTTTAATGCTAATCTGGTGACTGGTTGTACGTCCGTCTACCTTGTTTTAACTGTACTCTTATTGCAGACAGCCCAGCTTGATCTCATCTGTTCAGAGTGGCTTTTCAGTGAAATCCTTGCATCTGTTATTTGTTTGCTGCGGGTGAGATTAGTCATCCATGATTATAATGGCCCATCTCATGATTAGATGTTGGTTTTCATTATTGATTAAAAAATGTGAAACAAGAGGCCGAGGTCTACAGGTTTATTACAGTTTAAAAGGGGGGTCAAACGGCGACAGGGATTTTGTACAGCCCTTGTTTGCTCTCTGTGCGCTCAACAAGGTGTTAGGCTGAGGTTGTAAGAAGGCATTCTTGGAGAGCGTACTCATGTAAAGTCGTGTGTTAGTCATTCCCCTGAACTGGTTGTGCTTTAGGTGTGTTGTTGGGCTCTCAGCCTGAGGCCATCCCTGTCAATACTTGTAGGTATCTACACTGTGATTTCTTTTTCCATGGAGGAGTTTAAAAATAATCCTGTTAATTTTTCTTTATAATATACTAGAGAATAGTTGTTTTTTACATGGTGTGAAGCTAGGTAGACTGCAGATGAGCTTACCTGTCTTTATTTCAGCTCTTATGAAACCCTATTACTCAAGCGAAGGTATGTGGTAGCTTTCTAAACAGAGGAGCATCCACTGTGGGAACCTGTCCAGTGAACTGCCTCTGCCCCTTCTCTTAGCAAATGGAGCCCCCTGTTCCCTATTCTCTGTTCCTTTATCTACCACTTTCTTTCTCCCTCACACAGGGTGTCAGGCTGCGTTAACAATGAATCAATCTTTTGGGGGATTCTTTGACTGCAGATGGGGTGCAGAAGTGACTGCGATCCACGGCTCTCGCTCTTTGTCTGCCATCCCCCGTGTTTGCAATAATTCATTAACTTATCACTTTTTCTCATGGGTCTGAGTGAGGTGCCTCTGTGGTGGCAGATCCTGATCTTATGTCACATGATTGATTATACAATTACCATAATGTTAGTGGTGTTACATTATAATAAGATAATCTATTTGATATCATACCACATATGTATGATAAGGTGAAATGTATTTCCACAAGGGATTTTGAAAACAGCCTTTATACCTATTTTCACATTTTTGTGTCAACAATTGGCAAAATATAAACTTCTCTTTGGGGGTAAACAGAATTGGTCTGTTGGGCTTGATAAATGGGACCAGCACGGTTAAGTTTACTGGATTCTGTTGTTGAATGGCTCCTTGTGGTGGTGGCAGCTTTAACAAGGTACCTCATGCTTATTAGGGAAGGTTTTCTCCACCTTGTTCTGTCTGTTGTGATTATGATGTACAACCTTCACAAGAGCTGCTGGACGTTTTCTGGGATGGCAGTGGCTCAGGAGGCAGAGGCCACTTTGAGTCCCCACTCTTTTTTTTTTTTTTTTTTTTCAGTAGTTGTGTCCTTTGACAAGATTTTTCTCTCACCTTACCTGCTGTAGGTGGTCAGCCAGTCTTCCCTAGCAATGCTGGGGCTATAGTGTAGCTTATCAGCATGTGAATGTGTGCATTAATGGCTAGATGACTGAATGTAAAGTGCTTTAAGGTACAGTACAGATCATTTACATTTCTTTACTCCCATCATTCACTGTGTTCCTGATTTATTTATTCACATGTTCAAACTATAACGAATAGTTGTGTCTTATCCAGGGATCCAATATTTATATAGGTATCGGTCCAGATATTGAAAGTAAGATGTCATTTGATTTGGTCAGTAAATAATTGAAAAATAGATCAGCTGCATTTCCAGCACATGCCATTATTTTTAGACAGGAGGACCTGGAGCATTTATTGTGCGTTTATCGTTATTGAGGTAAAACTGCCCAATTTATCGTTGTATATATTGATTTGAGGCCGTATCGCGAGCGCTACCTGACACGTACTGGTCCCCGGCTGTTCAGACCTACCCTTAGGGTGGGTTTATAGAACGATTTTTGCAAAGACCAGCTCACACAGAGATGGTTTCCTCCCCACTGTAGGGTCCTGACTGGCTCAGTTTCATCTAACCATGATGCAAATGTTGGGAGGAAAAAAGAAAATGGGAATAAAATGTTTCCATCCACTAGAGTGAACTAATCAGACGATGCAAAACGTGATGTCATCATTGGTTTATGTTAGGCTTTGCTGTAATAAACAGGAAGTAGAGGTAGACAACTACTGCAGACCCCGGATCAGCAATGCTCAAGAGTTTTAATGCTCATTATCAAAACCTAAAGGTGTTGCTGCTACTTATTGGACATCACCCTGAAACTCTGGCTAAATCCTGCAACCTTTCCTGGAACTAAGTCAAATACATTTATTTTAAGGCATAGCTTCTTAATAAATTTTGTTTGAATGCTCAAAATAAGATGCGATTTGTCCCTTTTAATCTTAAAGTCCCATAAGCTGGTGATATCACCTGCTTATTTGGCCAACTTTACCCTAAATGTTTTACATTAATAACATTGGCAGTGGTTAAACTCCTCCCAGAAATTGAAAATAGCTAATAATAAAGGATGCTCAGGGTCTTGGATGTTTGCTATTTTGATCCTTAAGTGGTTTAAAAAAAAGGACAGCAGAAACATTAAGAGTTGTATAGGAAAAGGGCTTAAACTGAAAAAAAAAATCAGCCAGCTTACCAGAACGGAGTAGAACTGGCATCAGTTTTGTTTCCTAGTGGGGGGACAGTAGCTCTAATTAAATAGCAAAGGATGCTCGTATAAACTATTCATTAGCACTTCTGACAGTTTGGTCTCATTAAACCTTCAGCATATGTAGAGCTGCACACAGTCTGTTATTGTGAATATTTTACATTTGGTGTTCAATCGTATAAAAAGGAGATACATGTACTATCTGATTGTTTTTCTGATAGTAAGCATGTTGCTTCCACATCCGAGGTCTGGCTTTTTAGACGATGTGACTAGAGATGGTTTTAGCTGAGGATCAAAGCATGCTGAGACTTACAGTTATGCATCGTCTTCTTGGACTTCTTCTTTCTCCTTTTCTTTAGTACCTGTGATGTTTACATTCAGCTTGACAGCATTTCAGCTTTGTTTTCATTTTTTTTTTTTATACCTAACGTTCATTACTAACGTGGTGTTTTACATTCTTATATATTTTTTATAAGTTAAGCCTATTGATTATTATTAATTCTGCTGGAACCGTCTTTTAGAAAGGAATACTGATGGCTTCATGACTTAAAAATCAAGCTAAAGAATGAATAAGGAGCAAGTTTTTTTTCTTTTTTTTTGCATGCCATTTTGATGACTGCCCAGTCTTTGTCAAGTGGCATTTTTTTTGTCTCTGCTTTCTGAATAGATCACATTCTTTGAATGCTTCCCCCATCTAAGGCTCAGGGTACCCTACAAAAAAAAAGTGCAACAGGGATGAAAAATTTGATTTCCAGTAAGTTCAGTTTAAAATTAATAGCTGAAAAGCTGAACGGTTGCTCCAGAACTGAAAGGGCAGCCTGATTGTTTCCCCAACTTGAAATATGACTCCCTGGACTTGATGCTGCTTCTGTCTGGCAGCGGTACTGACAGCGCAGGGTTAGTCGAGGGAAATGGTTTCTGCTGAGAGATAAGGTTCTCTAGGAAATTGTCTTTACACTGGTGCTTGGATTATTTCCCTAAGTCAAGTGCAGATTAACTTCCCTCCATGATCCTTGTCGTCAGCTCATTTAGTGTAAAAGGTTGCAGTTAGACGACTAATGTCTGGCACTTTTGCAATCCTAATTGTTTGTTAAAAGTCAACCTACTGCAAGCTCACATGGTGGTGGGATGAAGCTCAACAGGTAGGTTGGCTTTTTCTGCCTACATCTCTGGAGCTAAATATAGACAGTCGCTGCTCAACAAGACATTCATGTTTCCACTGCTGAAATATTTCGCTGGATCGCCCAAAACAAGAGAGGAGTGTGAAATGAAAGCAACTGAAACCAGATCCACAGCTTGGTTAGACCCAAGTCAAGCGGGGTAGTTTGCACTTTTGACTGTGTTCGAAGAGGCATCTCATCCCTGCCCCGATTAACCTCTTCTTCAACTGTGGGGTGAAAAGTGTTAGGCCAGGCGAGCCATATGTGAGCGGCGCTCACTCCTTAAAGCCAAACAGGCAGCCTGAAGCAATCATTGCAGGCGCTTCCAGTTTACAACTAGCAAGGAGTTGGAGCATTTCTTGCTCAAGTCCTCGTCGATTGGTTGAGAGAAATGGTTTATTAGGAAAGGGAGTGTCAAAATCATTGTCCCCCTCCTCCCTTTTCTGCCCTTCCTCTTTAACTTCAACTCCCCCCTTAACTTTTCTCCCCCATCTGAAGAATGCTCGTAAAGCGGGTTCACCTGAACAAGCCAGTGGGGGAGCGGACCCCCGTCTTAGTTTGGGTTGTATTGTAAAATCTTAGGAGGGCCTTGTTTGTGTTTTGTTTAGGAGGCCATATTTTTTTATAAGAAAATGCTTTGGGGAATGAAAGCCGGGTTAAAAAAAAAAAAAGAAAAAGTTTGGTTTGTGAGATAACTGCTACCAGATGCTCTCGCTGTCTGTTATTTAATTTAAAGAAAAGGAGTCGGGTGAGCAGGGACAGAAGGAAGGATTGTGTTCTGGATGAACTGTTTGAACCCAGTCTTATTCATGAAACAGAATGTTTTTGTTTTTTTAAATAATACAGATTTATGAAAAGTTCCCTTATTTGAGATTCACATTTTCAGCCACAGGTTTGTTCCTCCTCTCAGTCCTTATACTGGGAAGCTGGTGCTGCTCGTAAGAATGAGAAATATGTTCAAGTTCAGACAGTGTAAGACATGCAAATTGATGACATTGCACTTTTAGTCTTAGGTTATTGTTTCCTACTGAGAAAGTGTGTGCACTTTCTCAATGCTTTTGGAAAACTGTTTATATATCTAAACATCATATTTTAGTCATCAACCTTAATTTACTTTGTTCACCCTTATTAGGTCTAAACATAGAAGTAAAAGTAGAGCATATCCTATAAAACATGGTTTTCAGTTTGCTTCAAAAAATAAAATCTGAAAAGTGTGGCATGTTTTGTTTAGTATTACTTATGGACAACAGTCAGCATCCTCTTCAGAAAACTTTTAAACAACAACAGAGTGTCTTCAGTAAGAAGCTTCTCCAGATCCGTTGCAAGACAGATGGGTACAGAAGATCCTTCCTGCATAAAGCTATTAACATCTACAACAACTAGTTAAGAGAAAACCAAACATGATTTACCACAGTGTCTGAGAGCTGAAACATGGTACAGTTTAATATATGTTAATAGGTACTTGGTAGTCCCGATGTAATTTGATCTGTGTCTATAAAAGTGGTGTGGTGAATCACAGAAGAAAATATGCAAAAAACCAGGAAGACTAAAAATGGATGGGGTTGCTTCTGAATACATTTGCAATAACCAGATAGATCCATGGTTACACAGTAAAAAATATATTTAAGCATAAGATCCATCCTTGTTTTTTGACAAAAAACATTTTCTTTATTTGTCTTTCAGTTGTAAAATGTAGGACAATGCAAGCACACAATGTATAATATGTATAATAATAAATATCTTTTTTTATTCCTACCATCAACCATGTCGTCATTTATTTGCTGTTGCCGTTTTGATCTTCCATTCCATATATTTATCGATACCTTATGATTTTGCCCTAATTTAGTGAATTGAAGTTTATTTGATAATGTTAAAAATGTTTTTGTTTTTAACCCAATATATTGAAAATATATTTTCCTTTTATTGGTATTGTGTTTCAAATGTTAGTATCGTGAAAACTGTGAGACTAAATAAGATTTTTTCTAACTAGCATTGCACACGGTGGTGAGAGCGTCATGCTGTGGTGTGGAATTTTAAAAAGTATAGCATCTAGTAGACTAGTTGACAAATGCACACCATTCTTGTCAGATCCTTATTTATTAAAAAATAAAATGGTAGACCGTGTATGATTTTCCTTCCATTCGGTGCGCTGCTCAGCTTCAGACTGACATAAAGCTGAATTAACTTGAAGTTATCAGAACATGTAGAATTTGACTCTTCCTGAATTACTTATCCTGATGCTAAATAAAAACAAATCCTCATACCTTTAGTTTTATTATTATGTTCCTGAATCAAGATGAAGTTGAATCTGTGTGGCAGTGGGGTGTGGTCTCTGGCTCAGCCAGGATTTCTAGAGCAGCTGCGGTTGGCACAGTGGTCGAGTGGCATGTTTGTAAGCAGATATGTGAGTATGCAAGTATGGACCTTAAGGACTCTGTCTCCTGGTTCAACTGCAGCTCAAACTTTAATTTCATTTAGAAAATACCCACAGGTCGCTGTGACCGTGCACATTAGCCAACAGCCCGTCTCTGTTGAGGGGGGGGGTCTTGAACATTCTGCTTTAGATTTGTTTTATTGCACGCTTGAGTTCATAGAAAAGTTAAGTCATAAATGAGAGGGCTCTGCTGCACCGTTTACAGCTCCAGAAGTATTACAGCATGTCAACACAGATGAGGCAATATGTCTGATAATTTATTGCACTTGTTTCTTAATTGGGCTGTTTTTATTTTCCCTCTGGATGAAGTGGAAAATGTAGCTCTGTTTTAACTGCTCTTCTGCCTGCCTGGTGAAGTCACCACTGTTGATGAGGCTTGTTGTTAAGGCAACACTCTGATCTAGAGGTTGCTGCTCTGGAGCTCACTGTTGTCCCCAGAATAGCATAGCAAACATTTGCCGTAACATCACATTGAAATCATTTTGAGTTGGTAGCCAACAATTCTCACATCTGCTCATTAATCATTATGTTTGAGAAGCGGTCCTGCTCTCATTAATGTTGTCTATACCATTTCCGTTCGGCTTATTTAGGTCTAACATGCTGATGTGTTTGCTGTTGCCTCACAGGAAGAAGCAGTTCTCCATAACCAGGGAAATGAGGGTCCCCGTGCATTAAGTGCTTAGAAAGTCTGTTTTCAAGGTGAGGTAAAACAAATCCTGTTCTCACGTTTTCCCATTTATTTCTACATTCTGCATCTTATTCAGGAGATCAAACATTTTGATCTAGTAAATATTTAACAGTCAGCCGATATGTTTTTTTTTTTTTTACCTTTGTTAGTTTTTACAAAGACTCACTCTTGGCTAATTATTTTTTTATTTTTTGCTGATCATTTCTATTGCTTTTGTTTTTTTGTGTTTTTTTTGTTCTTTTTATATCTTGTATCTGGATCAACAACTAACAGGCTAAAACAAACTGTCTGGGGACATTTCAGGTGACGCACATTCATTGTTTACAGACCCGTTTCACCTCTCACACACCCTTCAAATGTCAGAGTCCCGGGTCCAGTTGATAAGTTTAGTGTTTTTCATTTTTTTGGCTTCTTTTGATTGGAACAAATTTTTCTCTTAACTACTTCTGATTAAAGGTAAGCTATAAAATCTGTAAGGGACACAGAACGAACATGTGCTAATCCAACTCTGGGGTTGACTGTGATTAGGTATGGTGGTATTAATTGCCTTTTTATGAGAAAACATAAATGAAAGGAACCATCTGAATCATAGTTGTGGTTTTATCTGGTTTATTTGAGATGCCGCTGTCAATATCCTTCCAGGTTTAACCAATGCTAACCAACTGCAGATCTAAAAAGTGTCCAATGTATTCTAGCTTTTCTTTCATGATCTATATTTAGGGCAGATTTGACATGAAACTGTTTGTATTTGTTTTTAGTTCTTGCGTAGCAATATCTGCTGTTTTCACAAAGTCACAAGAGTAACACAGTCTAATGATCTAACTTAGCAGACCAAGCAATGTCAGACATTTTCTGTCAGAATCCAGCATGGGGACTTTTGCTGCGACCAATGTCTGTTTTTCTTTTTTTTTGTTTTTTTGTCCTCTTTAACCAACAATGAAGGCTTTTCTTCTCTATTTACTCATCTTCCATTCCCTCCGTTCAGCTTCAAACTCCCAAAATAACTAGCTGTCCATTTGTTGTTGGATCTGTCTGCCCCTTCTCTATTGTAGTTGTGCAGTCCTGACATCTTCCATTGTAGAGCTTAACAGGAGTAACCTTCACATGGAGCTTGTACTCTGTATGCCCAACTATAGAGGGCAGACTTAATAAAAATTACTCTAAAACTGTAGATGTCTCTTAGATTTTTTTTATTAATGTGACTTTGATTGAATCTGTGTAATAAATTAATTCTGTATAAATGTTAGCGGGTTCTCCTATTATCAGTCATTACCATGGTTCAAGAGGACGATGGTTAAAAAGCAGAAGATGCAACATTTTTGACCTTGTTCTGCAGAAATTGGACATTCACAATAAGTGGTTTTGTGGTTGTGGTATAAATTATGAAACTTTGAATCTTTAAAATAATTTTTTGATAGGGCTGTTAGTTGTTAACATATTAAACTCGCTTTTTATAATGTATTCACAAGAGAAATATGAACAAAAACGGTAAACTTTACTCTTTTTTTTGTATTCTAGAGCATTAGAGTTAAGACTATTTGTGTTAGTATTTGTTAGAAATGCACATGAACTTGTGTCCTTTTACTCTGTTGTACTCTGTACTAACGGCTTGATTAGGAGTAGAGGCTTAATCACTCAGCAGATGGGACAACGTCACAGTAAAAAACTAAAAAAACAAACCAGCAGTTGGATTATGGAGAGTGTGTCTCTGTTTGTACATGTCTTACTGTTATGTTTGTGTCCAGTCAGCCTGAGCAGCTTTAACACATTTCCAAAAAACACGACATGCTCTTAGATGAGATCCCAGGTTCTTCTCTGAGCTTTAGGATGTAGGTAAATAAAGATGTTTCTCAGATGTGGACATTAAAGGGTCATGAAGGCCATCAGATTGTTTACAAGTTTTACTCGCAGTCCCTGTGTCTGTCATCTATTTAAAGATATCTATGACTTATTGAACATGTTGGCCTAAATATATTGACATTTTCCTGTTAAATTATAAATTGATGTTTGTGATTCATTTAAAAAAAGTATGTATCCTTTATGTTTTTCAATCATGGAGGGCGCCATTTTTTTACCTGCAGTTTATGCTGGGTTGATGACACTGCTAGGTACTACATGTCCAGAACCTACAAAAGAAACACCGGAAGGCAATATTACCCAAGTTCATTGGTTTTTCTTTTTTGTTTTGTATTATAATCGTATTTCGTTTGTATGGTGTAAAGGTAGATGGTAACACACTGAGACACTTTCTTAAAGTTTTCATGAGCTTTTATACGTTAGATATCTGTTGAAACAAACAAATGTGATCAGTTTGTGATCTTCTTTTTATTATATTAGCTAGAATTAATACTATTTGCAGAAGTACACTATTGGCATCTCCTAGCAGCAGCAACACAAACTAGGATCTCCCAATCTGATATCAATGTTGGATATCGGTCTGATATTAGCCAGAAAACTAATATAGGAATTTATCAGCCGTCGTCAAAAATCCTCCTTATTTTCATGCTGTTAGAAACACTCTGCTGGCGTGGCTTTGGGATTTAAGTGTGCGACCATGTATGGAGGCTACGGTCCTCAACGCGGCCGTCTTTGGTTCGAGTCCCGGCCAGTCAACCTTTGCTGCATGTCTTCCCCTCTCTCTACCCTCTTTCCTGTCTGCCCACTTTTAAAAAAGCAAAAAATAAAGGCCACTAGAGCCTAAAAAATGACAAAAAAAAGAAACACTCTGCTTCTGTTGAGTTTCTGTAACTCATTTTTTGATTTTACATGGATCAGTGGTTTTTATACCTTTTTTGTTGTGAACTTTTGTTTGTTTTATTACTTCAATGTTACTTGATCAACCATTTTCCTACTTTATACAGTATAAGTAATAATGGAAGCTGGTATGACTCGTGCTAATATCCTATCGGTTCAATATCTGTATCGGGTAATTCTCAAAGCTACAGTATCGTATCGGAAGTGAAAAATCAGGACACCTCTAGTACGAACACTAACTTCTTTGGCCAACTCTCCACTCTTCCTCCATTTGGTCAATTTAAAAGTGCTCCCGTTGAAACTAAAAAAGGTTCAATGTTACTCATTGCTTTTTTTGGCTGGACAGAGCACTACAGGACCTAGCATATGTTATTTACCCAAAATGCATTGCAGCATTTATCATATAGTGACATTTGTATGACAATGCGTTATTGATAATTCTGAAATCGGCTTGTTGTGTTGTTTTTACATCTAAAATAAATATTTCTCAAATACAGTCAATTTTCTCCAACTAATGGTGGATTCCTATAAAACTTGGGAGTAAAATAATCTTCTGAATACTTTGTTGTTCACTGGAATAAAAAAACCCTAAAATTCTATTATTCCTTTTGTATTCGACTGTAAAATATTTGCATGAGACTATTACAGCTTAAAGTACGTTTTATATTCTTGGTTTTAGAATCTGAACCAATCATCCAGTGAAAACCAGCAGGCAGAAAAGGTATTTTCTTAAGCTGCTGCTCTGTTTCCCCTTATGCCTCGATTGTGGATCCTTTTTCACCTAGACTCCTTCAACACATGAAACCGGCCAGTTGAAAGAAAAGAAAAGGAGTAGTAAGGGAGGAGGAAGAGGGAGCAGGGAGGGGCTGAAGTTGTGAAACTGGCGTCAGACCATCTTTTGAGTGGAATTCTTTGCAGGGGTCAGAGTTCAGGCGCTGCAGAGTGGCGTTGTGATTGGCTGAGGAAAGGTGAAATGAAAACCACGGTAAACTTTTGACCCCGGCGCAGCAGCACTGCAGGAACGCCCAGGCTCTGCTCTGGCGTGGTGGAACAGAGCCCGCTCTCTTCCTGTGTTTACTCCACCAATCCAACAGGGACGGAGGGGAGAACAGGAGGAAGAGAAAGGGGGAGGGGGAAAGAGAAAGGCACAAGCAAGAAGGAGAGAGGGAAATCTACCACAGTGGCAGAGTTAAAACATCTACAGAACACAACCCCTTTGTGTCTGAGCTGCACAGCAAAAAAAAAAAAAACCAACTATATCAGGATGGCAGGTCATTTAATTGCAGCAGCTGAATTTGTTCACAGCAAATGATCTGCACCTACACGAGATTTGTTGGATCAGTGGAGTGCTCTAGTTGCTAGAAGGGTTGTGTGTGTTATCAGACCGGGCAGCTTGGAGGCTGATCAGAGCCGGGCTCCTCAGATAAAAGGCTGTTTCCCCATTGATTAATGAACTCATTTCCATAATATTAGCTTTGTGCGATCACAGCACACAGCATTTTTGTGTGGTCACTCCGCTCCCCTCCGGATAACGATCGGATCCGTATACTGCTCAATGTATTTAGCTTGCATAAAAGGATTATTGAAGATTTAGCTTTACAGTTGTGTTGATGAGTTAGCTAGGCTAGAAGCTACCTGCAATCTTATTTATCCCACTCTGTTCCCTCTTTTATTCTTTGTTGGTCTTGGTGATGGATAGTGGGTTGTGCACATGTGGAACACGCATACACACAGACTGTGAAGAATCTGCAATGTCTTTGTTTTCACCTTCATTTTATTTCCTCTAGATTTTCTACACCTTGCAGTTTGTGAGAGGAAAAACCAGTGAAATGCAAAGCAGGCTGTCAAAGCCCCTGTGTGTGTTCAGCAAAGTGGGGAAGGTGCTTTTTTTTCTAGAGGAAAAGAGCATCTTATCAAGACACTTTCTTCGCTTTGATGTATGCCCTCTGTTTCACCACATTTCTCTAGAAATCACCAACAAATCTATCTTTATTATCCAAATGTTTATGATTAGAAGTTCCTCTTGAGTTACTTGTAACTCGATCTTCTTCCTTCATTTACATCATATGCTTCGCTTCAAGAGTGGGCTTTATTCTGGCATTTTAAAACAAAACTCCTGTATGAGACTCTAAAGTCAGTAATGCTTATGATTTGACAAAGATCCTTGTGAAAATGAATTTGATTTTTGATAATTATTTTTATTTGGTATAAATTTACCCAGATATAATTTTCTTAAGTTTAGTAGTGGAGTTTTTTTTTTCTTTGAGTTACACTAAGTACATTTAGCAGAACAGGGTGACGGAATTGAAACTTAATTGTATTCAAACCAATATGCTCCTGCTTGTGGCGTTTTAGCTATAGCAGGTTTATCAACCTGGGAAGGCGACTGAACCATAACTTTGCTGTTATACACAATCATGATTTACTTTAAAAGTGTCTAATATTTTGTCTCCAACACATTCAGAAGCGATGAATCATAAATTAACACATGATTTATAAATCTGGAATTATTCCTTTTAAAAATATCTGATTTGTTGTACGTAGGCAGTAAAATAAAACCATCAGATGTTCATTTTGTCAGTATTATTCACTTATTTAGCAGGAGGGTATTTCCCCATTGTTTCAACAGAAAACTCTTCCCCTTCAATGGAAAGCTTCTAAACTGATCTTCATTTGAATTTTATCATTAGATTATCTGTATATGGCTACAAAATGTTTAGTGAACTCTCATCTCACTGCCACGAAGGATCTTTGTGTTGGCAGTAAGACAACAACACGATCCTCTCTCTAACTACATTTCTCTGACTGATAGTTCAGCAGATGTTTTCCTAAACTGAGATGACTTGAAGACAAACACGGTGAGCAATTAGCTTTTACAGGAAATTAGCTTTTACAATTCTTTTCCTAAATATTCAATGCTGTTCTAAAGTATCAACTGTATCCCTATTGTAATGACTGTGAGGTTGTTCAGCTGTGGTGGGAATTTTATAAGACCTAGAGGGGATATTTAAAGCTGTGTTCACACCAACACTAGCAGTCAAGGCAGTGCCATCTGTAATTGTCTCTGATCAGACTTTCTCGTAGCGTTTGGAGCTACTCCGGTCCTGAGTCGGCAGTGGCAAACATTCACAGCAGATCTGCATCCAAAACGTGTCATTTCACCAGCTCTGCCATCTTTGACTTGACCTTGCTGTTGTGTGTGTGTGTGTGGCACATGTCTGGGTCATGCGCCGCCTCCATCTTCAGCAGTTGTATGCTTTCTAACATACACAAGGCAAAAGCCTCACAAGCTCAAATAATTGGGCGTAACATATTTCTAGACAGGAATGTAGCTTCACCTATTTTTAAATGGATTAAACTCTGCTGAGGCAACAGAGATGAAAACTGGCCAGTTTAATTTTAATCTGCTGCACTCAGCTGCACCGCTGATGCGTGCACATCCTGCGTTGGTTTAGGGGTATGTATCAGTTGATCTTTGCATCACCAGTGGGTACCTCTACCTTCTTTTGTCAGCATGTCAGATGCACAGGGGAAGCAGCGTGTAGCAAAAATAATTTTATTACTAGTATTTATTTGTTGTTGAAGTTTAGCTCCTATGATGTAGACATTGACTTTACCACTAGCCCATTTATTTTTTTTGAACAACTAAGCACACAACATATTTAAATTTGTTCTCTGTTGTTTTTTTTTTTACTTAGAAGTTAAATAGTTAAAGCTACAGATGTAATTTGATCAACTTTTTAGCATCCTTATTATCATATGGTCTTTTGCCCAACAGATCCCCGTCTTTAAAAAAAAAAAAAAGATTTCACTGCTTCTTTCTATGTAAAATTCAACCTCCAGCTCTCTGACATGGTTATAAAGTTTGTATTTGATATTTCTGCAAAAAGTGATCCTCATTTAGTATTTTATAAAATTTCATTTTTTTTTTATTTGGGTTTAGCTGTAGAAAAATAAATGATTTTCAAAGTTGAAATCTTGTTAGTCATTTAAGTCCATATTTCGCCTTTTAGTATAATTGATAACCCTGCAAACAAATGAATATCAACCTTTCAAGTCAGACAGTCAGAGTAAATCATACTTGTTGGCTAGTTTGGAGGTTGTGGATGCCCTTTGTTCATCACTAGATGGTTTTATGTTCCCCAGAAGGTGGAGAAGTTCTTTGAAGAAAAAAGGAAGTCATTCTCTCCTTTTGTTGGCTTCTTGCACTTGATCTCCACTTTTTGTTGTTTTATTACCTTGTCTGGACTTTCCTTGTGTGTGGCTGAGGTCAATACATGATGTTAAACCATTTAAGTAGATAAAATATCCTATGGTTTGTTGTGAGCTGCAAATACCCCACTTTTACTGAGTAGTTTTTTTTTTCCAACAGAGAACTCATCTGGTACTTTTTTTGGGGGGGGGCACAGTAGTATAAGTGTTCCCCAGTTTGTGTGATCTTTGTTTTGGGTGGGCCAGTGTTTATTGTTGGCCTGCCACTCTTTGTCCTGGGGAGCTCAGATTGCAGGCTTTATTCAAGGCTCTTCAGGAATGTCCTCCTTTCTATTCTCGTCCTGACTGACTCAAACTGTCGCTGCTCTGGCCTCCAGCCAGATGACTCGAGATCAAATTAGAGCATTTTGTAACAATACCTTCAAGTGTAGGTGCTGAAATTGGTCCTCTCATCATTGTGGAGTTAAAACGAACCTCATTGCCACATAAAAACAGCAAGTTAGTCCTGAGGTCTCCAGCTGTGATTTGCTCTGTGTTCAGTAGACTTGAAATCAAGTTGGATTGAATTACTCCTGCTAATAAATTAGGTTGAATTATTCTACGTGTTAAATATCAGCTAATGTTCTAACAGAGTCCTGGATTATATTAAGCGGTGCACCAATCTATTAACTGCTAAGCTATAGGTTGGTGAGCTCCAACCAGCAGAAAGGTGTAGTATGTGGCTCCAGTGGGATCATCTGCACCGGGTTATCAGAGACATCTTCAGGGAAAAAGAAGCTCCTGCTTTAGTCTGTGCTTCAGCTTGATGATTCATGGATGTTCAATCCCTCTCAGAATTGGAGGAAGAGAAATCCTTGTCCAGTGAGAAGAAAACTGAACAAAAAAAACAAAAAAACTGACATTTTGGGTGGGGGGTGATAGTCTTTTGCTAGACTCAAATATTAGAAAAGAGTTAAATAAGTAGAAAAGTTCTAGGACATGTTTGACAGCAGGGCAGATTTGAATGAGCAATGAACCCCAGTAAAAAAAAATAAAATAAAATATACACTACTCAAGTTATGGACAAAAGAAAACAAATATAACTAACAACAAATAAATCCCTTGCTCAAAGAAGACTTATGTGTGAGGCTAAATGGAAAGAAATGATTCTATTTCAGATAGAAATTATAAACACAAGCTACCTGATTAATACAATTTTCCTTTCTTCACTTAAATTATTCTCAGGTGTCCGACTGCAATCCTCCATTTAGTGACTTAACGCCGATCTATATGCTTTGACCTGTGAGCAAATAAAAAACCATTACATACTGGATCAATGGTTAAGATTAATTTGTTAAATGGGGAAAAACAATAAAAAAGACAGCATTGCTTGTTTGACATGGGAACAATCTTCTACCATCTAAATTGACATGGCTTCTAACAAGGCAAAAGTCTCAGTACCACGAAATAATAAACCCGGTAACTGGGAAAATGTCGCTTTTAGTTGTATTTCCTCGTTCCAATTAAGCTAAATAAACACCAAATTTCATATTCACATTATTTCTTTTCCATTTGAACTTTTAGTTCAGCCAACCTAAACTTAAATATTAGATATTAATCCCAAACATAAGCAAGTTTTTATTTAACCACAAATTGCATTAGTGTGCGTGCTCTAAGTTGATGCCTTTTGTAGACCAGAAATAGCACGAGCAACTCTGTGAAGAAAAAAAAAAATCATTTTTCTGTTTTTAACTCTATTTATGGGAAAATTGGTCTGACTGGTTCTTCTCCATCCATGACTAATGTTAATGAACTTTAGTGTTGCTGCAGGTTCTGTTGGTATGTGCTAGTCATTAGCTACTGATAGTGCCAGTAGCATTACTGCTCAGAAAACTGCTTCGTCAAAGAAGTAAATGTTGGCTGTATTTCATGCTTTGGACACACAGAAAAAAATAATCAGAGGCCTCTTTGGTCAGAAGCAGCCTTTTTAAATGGATCCTTTGGAGAGTTAACAAGCTAAGCTTTGGGGGAAGGCCCACAGCGAAGGAGCACAAATCACCTTCTGTTGTTGGAGAAATCTACTGTAAAAATCGCCAGATGTTCTGCTCTGTCGTTTTATAGTAAATGTGAAGTATAATGCGTTCTTTTATCGGATTGGATATTTTCGATCTTAGAAACATTGTTGGCAAAATGAAAAGATGTCTGAAGTTTTGGAAGTATTACATTATGGCTGCTTCAGTTCCCTAATTAGTTGGTTTACTGGAATAGCGTTGAGCTCGGTGCAGTGTTCTCCGCCCCTCCCCCTACCTGTCTCCCCCTCCTCCCTCTTTTTTTTTTTTTTTTTTTTTTTTTTTTTTTTTTATATTCTGCTCCCTCTGCTTGACTCCTCCTCCACCTCCTGCGCTGCATAATCACATGGTGCCTAGACCTCCTGGTCTGAATTACACTTCACCACTAAGGCTTGCTAATGGCTGTTGTTGCTGCATATCTACTTTTACACCCAAATAACAACACTGGGATCATAGAAGCAGCAATTGTCAGGCCAAGCGTTTAGAAAGTGTCAATAAGAACCAAATAGTCTTTGGACAGTAATGGAGAAGGAAGGGGGTGCCTTTCTGTGTTTTTAAATTATTCAATGGCAGCATTAGCTCAGTTGCAGCCTTGTGTTTGGGACTGATGTGATCAGTGGTCTGTGGTTGGTTGGGGAGGAGGGGGGGCACAAACACACTGTGGGTGGAAGCAGATTGTAATTCACACTCCATCTGGCGAGGATGACTGAGAGGCGAATATTGAGGCTAAAACCAAACCGTTACGTCACAAGGATTTTATTTCTTCTTTTTTTTTTTTTTGTTCTCTTCTGCAATTTAGCGGATTATTTAACAGGAATGATAAAAGGTTGTTTTTTTTTTTTGTTTTTTTTTACTTTGGTTATGCATTATAAGTGGTGTATCTTTAGGTCAAAATATAATCTTTAAAGGAACTAGCTTAAAGATCTAGCTTTGGTTTAAAATGATGCATAAAAGTAGAGATTCTTGGTTTGGGATCTAGTTTAAGAGAATTAAGCACATTTTCCTTCTCGTTCTTCGTATCATTAAATATTTATATTCTGACCAGAGGAGATGTCACTTCATTTACTCACTGAGAAACCATTAAACATAACCAAAAAAGCATTAGTGTTTACCCTTTTAAAACGGGTTTAGGATTCGGTTTTAGTGACTTTTGTACTTGGCAGCACTAGCATTGAAAACCTGCTCTCTGAGCTTTAAAGATCCTAACTTCCAAAATATTTTTTTAGCAGAATGATAAATCAGAGGAAATTTCTGTTTCCCTATTATCTGCAGATTGTTTTCATTATTTTTTATGTATATAGCGTTGAATCTTCTTCTCTGATGAACAGCATCTACACCGCAATAATTTAATTATTTTTTTTACAAGACTGTGAAGGAGCAGGTTTAAACAAAGTGGTAATTGACCAGTTGATCACCTCTTATTGAGTAACCGCTGTATGGAAAGCACATTGTATCCTAAACATAAGCAATATACTTTCAGGTTTGAAATTTCATCTTTTAAGCTCCCATAATCTGAACTTGAATGAATGAGAAAAAAAAAAAACTACCCTTATAAATCCCAACACCTACCTGGTACACAACTATCCAGCTGATTGTAATTTAATCCAACCACAAAATATTGGTGCTGGACTAAAATTGTCTTTTTATGAATCATTTTTCTAAATCACTGTTTTTTTTTTTTTTCCCCACCAATGCGATCAGACATCAGTTCATCACTTCTTGTGAAGTGTACCTATAACTGATAAACTAGCTGACTGTGTGACACAGATGGCTGAAAACATTTAACCTGTTTCCATTGTTTGTTGTGAAACATTGTTTTACAAGCATTTTAACAGCTTGAATTCTGTTACCCTTTTAAATAAAGCCCACTCCCAATGAGGATGATTGAAAGCTAGTTTTTGAAAGATGTGTGTTGTCATTTTTACTATAAAACATAAGGAAGAAAAAAAAATTGTCAATCATATTTGGTTAAAAAAATGTTTGTGGTTCTTCACATTTTAAGGGTTTAAATACTCTTGAAGACGCTTCACATTATGTTGAGTAGTTGTCAGGAATTACAGGGAAGCAGACTGATAAAGCGGATATGTAAATGGGGTGGATGGGTGGCTGCATTTCCAGGAAAGGGAAGTGATGACGCTGTGGAACACACTGAGGGGAGAGCGCAAACAGGATGCGATCTGCTGTGACTTCCTGTGCAAATTTAGAAATGAATGCTTTCCCATGAATCTCTGAATGGATAAATATATATACATATATATAAGGAGCTTTTGCCCTCCTCATAGGAAACTGACGTGATGAAACATCTGGGCCTCTGCAGAGAACCGAAGTCCATGACCCTAATTTGTTCTTCTGTTTTTAGGAGATGTTGAGACACTGAGAAGTGATGCAGACCCTGAATGGAGTTTGACTGGGGCTTATACTGCCTAAGGTGAGCCTATAGTAAACACTGAACCCCCACAAACCTCTACTTTTAGTCCAGTTAGGTTAACCATTAGAAAGTCAAAGCATTTTGATCTTAGATCTACCCCACTACCCATAACCTGGAGCAGCCCAATGTTTACCTGATGCTCGCCACTTAAGCTTTGTTGTCAGGAGAAGCTGATTCAGGTTGCTGCCATCTTGTCAGGTCTGATACACAGCTGTGGATTCAGTAGACTAAATCAGGCTTCATCTGCACATTGATCATCGGTTTTCAAGTCAAACTAACTTCTAAACAAAAGCTTGTGACAGTTTTATAAACGTAACTATGTTGTTTGTCTTGTTTGTGCTCATTTTGCATGGCGTCCCTACAGTGCCAGTCCAACATTCTCTCTCTTGAAGGCTGCACACCGCCACGGCTCTGCTGGTTGTTTTTTTTTTTGTTGTTTTTTTTTTCAATGTGTGAGCCTCACTGAGCGCTGATGTCATCTCTTTCTGCTGCTGCAGAGGTGAAACCAGGAAGAGAGAAAGGGAAAATGCAGGGCAACGAGAGTTGCAAGCGAAACGCGACAAACACATTTATAGAGTTGCTGAAAGGTAGACGAGATGCGCAGCAGGAGACGCAGATTTACGACACAGAGTGCACGTCTGAGACCTGCTTCCCTTGGTGTAATTGTGCATTTGCAGAGCTGATAGCTGACTGGTCTACATGTCCAAGCCTGCAAAATACAGAAGTGTTTTTGCATAATAGTTCCTATGCGTTCTACAGTATTCCTCTCTGGAATGAGCTCACTCTGAAAGCACTTGGTGCACACACTGTAGACAGAAAGTCTACCGTTTAGTTCCTAGTTGGACAGCCTGGTGACATACAGCACTGTGTGCTGCTCTGGGTGGGTATCGGAAAGAACAGTGACCTTAGAAGCTGGCTAGAGGGTTTTCCTCTAATGTGAACCCTGTAGGGTCAGACGAAGGGCAAAGCCAGAGAAAGAAAAAAAAAACAAGGGCAGGGTCCTAAAGCTCTGAATGTCTACAGTCAGGGGGAAAAAATGAGGGAGGGGTTGTCTTGGGATGCTACAGATGAAATGGAAGTTAAAATATTCGGAAGCCCCGTGATCTGCTATAAACTACTGAAGAATAGCTTTACAACTTGTGTGTGTTGCTCTGGTTCAGGATGTTGGACAAACAGGTTGGCTGGTGAATATGTGTATTGGTGGGACAGCGGCTGCTGCTGCTCTTTTTTTTTTTTTTTTTTTTTTCCACTCAGTGGTAGAGCGACGTGCCTGAGCCTGTGACTGAACTGAATATGGTTTGTGTAAGCAGCGTGTGCGTACGTGTGCTGCTGTTGCTAACAGAGCGCTAGCATTGCAGCGGGTAGGCTGGCTGAACGCAGGATGACCCATCTCTCCTGAGGCTTCAAATCACTACATCATCATCAGTCCCTCCGCACACTGGAACAGATGAGATTTCACTCCCATCAAACATGGAGCACATAGTGAGAAGCTGCTTCACTAAAGGATAGTCTGTCCTCACGACACTGTAGAAATCTATAATCTAATGTTCCCATGGAAGTCAGTTGATGTATAGGCTATATTTTCTCTAATAAAAATTGCAACTAGGTTATCTAGTGAATGCAACCAGCACATGGTGCTACTTTGTAGGTTGTTTTTTCTCCATTGATCATGATGCGTTCTGGTTTTTCAGGTGCTGATATGTGCTGAAGATGAGTGGCGTAGGAGACAACTCGTTAGAGCCGCTGTGCTCCGATCGCAAGCGTAAACTGTCGAGCTGCGACACACCAGGCTTAGGGTGAGTCCATAACAGCATCCCAACAAGCCGGTCCTCCACCAAGATCCCACCTCAGAACGCACGCCCTCCGCTCTCTGAGCGTCTGAGGCGTCTCTACGGCCCCGCGTTGTGGATGGTGCTTGTGGAGGTGAGGTTGTCATGGCAACACATCTAATCCTCCCCTGGTACCCCAGCAGGTGTGACAAGCGTCGGAGGGAACAGGAGAGCAAGTACATTGAGGAGCTGGCGGAGCTCATCTCTGCCAACCTCTCGAACATCGACAGCTTCAACGTCAAGCCTGACAAATGTGCCATACTGAAGGAGACCGTGAGGCAGATCAGGCAAATTAAAGAGCAAGGTAGCAAATCCACACCCATCACTCTCTTATACCTTTCATATGGGTAGAAACACATACTAATGTTCTTTTTTTTTTTTATAATACTCAAAAGAAGCAAATTTTATTAGGATAAAATATAATAAAATATTAACTCAATTAAAATAGCAATAGAATAAAGTCACTAATAGCCTCGGTAAAAGGTAAAGGAAGAGCATTATGCAGAAGATATCCTTTGGTTTTTAATCAGGTCATAGGAATTTCACAGCATTCTCTATTGAGTTCCCCCGAGGGAACGGGTTGATTTGTAAACAGGGGATAAAGTTAGGTTTAAGGAGAGACGACGCCGCTGATGAAGTGCTTTTGATTGGTTGATGTCCAGGTTATTTGATGGCAGCATCCAGTCTGGCTGTTGGTGTCCACGGAGGTAAATGAGCACCAGTAATTGAAACCAGACCTTGGTGGTCATGGCCCAAGGCTGTTGGTGGTGACAGCGTTGCTAGTGCCAAACCGTGGCTCTCTTTAAAACCCTCAACACCAAAGGTTTAAAAATCACACATTGAAGCGGTGCTTTGACCCAGATGTCATTTTTTAATTTTAGGGATGTAGAAATATGTTGCTCATTTCTGATCTCATGTAAATAAATAGATTAAAAGAAGAGATGAAACGGCATGAAAGAAAAATCCAATTTTTACCCTTCATTCCATGAACAATAGTTGCTGTAAAACACGACAGTAAAGGCTGTAGGTAATGCAGCCGTTATTACTAAAACATTATCTGCATCTGATCTCTAAAGAATGTAGATCTTCTCTTAAACTTTTACGTTTCCTAAAAAGTTGTAATCATTTTCAATACTGGCCTTCATGCTCTTAAAATACAACAGTTAAAGGATTTGAATATATATAAAGAATAATGGAAACTAGTTGTAAAGAAAACACGTCCATAACAAAAACCATGGCCAGTAAAGCGGATTCATAGAGCTTTTCATGTACTTTGCTAGAAACATTTCTTTCTCAGTGTGTCCGTTTCATACAGTCAATAAAGTTTCATATATAAGCACCAAGCAGCGTGTTAAAGCAAATCAGTTAGGTTATCATCTAACTCTGTAACATCGATTTCCAGAGCAGTATTAGCAAAGACATAAAAAAACCAAGAAAAAACTTCTTTTTTTTTAATTGCATAAAGAAGGGAGCTCATTAAGCTACCCATGTCATTCACTGTCTCCCATAAGAATCCTTATTTTTCCACGTTTCACCACTGTTTATTAAGATGTTTGTCCTTCAATGCCCTACTTTCTATATGTTTCCAAACTGGGCAAACCGGTCTGGTTTATTCAGAGATCTATGCATTTTCCTATAAACAGATGTTATATTTTGCTGCCTTGTCTCTCTTTCTGACCGACTCATTACATTGCAGCTGAATTGCTGCGTAGGTGTGACCAAAATAGGCCAGGGGTCCATCTTGGTCGGAGCTACACAAACACAGTTGCAGAGACTCTTGCGTTCTAAGCAGCCCCTGCATTTTCAACCTCATACGATCCCATTTTACGTCAACTCGAGCGATAAACTTTTGCTGAGGTTTAACTCAGAGCAGCTTTGCAGTGGTTCATGCAGCCTTGCTGTTATCTCTTGAAACTTTGGCGCTCTCTCTGGAAGGCTTGTTGAACCCATCTAATGGAAAATATCTGTTTCCTTTTTGAGTAGCTTTTGTTTTTGTATAATTTTATATAGTGGAATAGGTACAGCAGACATTATGGACTGTCGCTGTAGCTCTTAGAATGGGGCCTTGACTGAACCACTCATTTATTTTTTTTGTCTATCACTCTTCAAGCAAGTTAAGCTAAATATTCCATCACCGCTGATTTCTCTGTACATCCCTAGTAGTCGGAGGGTCTGTTAGGGGAACATTGGGCAGCTGCTCAGCTGTTGGCAGTAAGGAGACGGCAGGGATGTTACTCATTAAAAGGACTCAAAATCGTAGTTGGAAGGACATGAATGAACTGGTTGGGATAAAGAAGCAGCAGACTTGTTTAAAACTTCTGCTTGTTGTTTTTTTTAATCCTTTTTCAATAATTAAATCATTTTACAAACAAAGATAATTTCATTTAGCTGTTTTAGCCTGATTAGAACTAAATCCTGGGTGATGAGTGGATAGAGAGCAATCACATTATAATCTACCTAGAGGGTCAGCTCATCAGCCTGCCAGGTTGCCATAGTAACGTAATAAAGGATGATGGCATTTTTCCCTTTTATTTTAGGTAGGGTTTTTTTCTTTTTTTAATTGTCTCTTCAACGCACCTGTGCTCCCTTCCCAGCTCTGTTGACTCTCTACACAGGTCACTTCATGTGTTTTTGTTTCATCAGTGACGGCTGGCTTGCCTCACTTCTACATTCATACATACAGTTTTTTGTATTTTAATGTTTTAATGCAGTGCTCTTGTACCTCTCATTCAGTGTAGAGTCTTGCTCTACGGATGACCCTGTCGTAGAGACTGGTATCTATTAAGGAATCAGACATGTGGTGATTTAAAAATAGAAAGGCATGCAAGACCAAACCATCCTCAGAGGAGCTGTGCTTCCATCTGGTGGACACTTTTGGTAGTGCGTAGAATAAGTGGAAGAGGAAAATCCATTCATTGTTGACTTTTCAGAAGAGTGAGCAAACATACAAGTGTTCAGACTTATCAGCCCTTCTATTTAAGTAAAATGAATGCATAGATTCATTTGAGGTTACAATGACATAGTTATGTTTGAAGAAAATGTACTTTTACTGTTCTCTTCCAAGATATGAATTGTGATTGATGGTTCTCTTCAGGAAAGAGCTCCTGCAGTGACGATGATGTGCAGAAGGCAGACGTGTCCTCTACCGGTCAGGGGGTCATTGACAAGGACCATCTGGGGCCCCTGCTCCTGCAGGTCAGTTGATGGTTCCAGTCCCTCTGCAGCAACACGTCCTGCTGCTGCTGGAACTGTGCATTATTGATTATTGCTCACCATACCTTATGGTAAATCAGAATGAAAGCGTTCATTGCTGCTGTTCTCAGGCGTTGGATGGCTTTCTGTTTGTGGTCAACCGAGAGGGCAGCATCGTGTTTGTATCAGACAATGTGAAACAATACCTGCACTACAAGCAGGAGGAGCTGATCAACACCAGCGTGTACAACATCATCCACGATGACGACCGAGATGAGTTCCACAAGAACCTGCCTAAGTCTAGTGGTGAGACGCGTACCGACACAATGACCAGAGTGGGAATCAACCTGAGCTTTGATGCTCACCTGCTTTCCTTTGCTTCTTTTCTCTCCTCAAAGCACCAAATGGGGCTCCTTGGGGTGGAGATGTGCCCCAACAGAAAAGCCGAACCTTCAGCTGTCGTATGTTGGTGAACCTGGTTCATGGTCAGAGTCATGGGTTGTCTGAAGAGAGAGCAGGGGGGGTGAAGCGTTATGAGACAATGCAGTGTTTTGCTCTCACTCAGCACCGGGCCATGATGGAGGAGGGAGATGGTAAGTATTACTCAGAGCTTTGAATGTTTGGAGGTTTATACCGTATGCAGAGGTATTTATACAGCCAATGGTTTACATGTAATGCTTTCTTCCTTTCCTTGCTCTTTTTACGTAGCGTCTAAGTGAGCCGTATCCTTAAATAAAACATCAACCTTTAAGCCTATTCTATAGTGCACTCTGATTGGCTCTAACTGCTACCTCTTTTCTCAGATTTACAGTCATGTATGATCTGTGTAGCGAGACGAATCGCCGCCGTTGAAAGGACGGAGAGATTTAGCACACGCCACGAACTCTCTGGTGAGTGTGCACACTAATCTCCAACACATAAATGCGTTTTCTGAATGTCTAACATCAGACAAGCAGCATGTCTGATGAAAATGGGGTTGGTCATATAGTGACAGATTAGGATGCATTTATTTACTGTAATCGTTGCTTCATCAGTGCTATGCTAACGGTGCATCCTCTGCTGTAGGTAAACTGATTGAGATTGAACATCACAGCTCTCTGCACACCACAATGCTTCCAGGGTGGGAGGACCTGGTCAAACGCTGCATGCAGATGTTCCTTCAAAGAAGTGAAGGACAGCCGTGGTCCTACAAACGGCACTATCAAGACGGTATGGTGTTAGACGCTATAAAGCTTTTCTCCTTTTTTTTTTTTTTTTTTTTTTTAAATGGTTTTCTGTTCGCTGAGCTGTTGCCTTGCAGCAAGAAGGTCCTAGGTTCAATTCCTGGTCCGGGGTCTTTCTGCATGGAGTTTGCATGTTCTCCCTGTGCATGCGTGGGTTCTCTCCGGGTTCTCCGGCTTCCTCCCACAGTTCAAAAACATGACTGTCCCTAAATTCTCCCTAGGTGTGAGTGTGTGTCTCTATATGTTGCCCTGCGACAGACTGGCGACCTGTCCAGGGTCTACCCCGCCTCTCGCCTGAAACACAGCTGGAGATGGGCACCAGCAACACTCCTGACCCAATTAGGGACAAGGGTGTAAAGATAATGGAATGGTTTTCTGTTTGCATGGACTAACAAGTCATGTCTGTATGTTTAAGAAGAGAAACTTAGCAGCAACTGGAGGAGTAGTTCTTTTGGAAATGAAGCATTTTCATCTTTGTTCCCATCAGTTTTATTTAGCACTGATGCACAACAGACTTGTTTCTTCTCTGACCTTCTCTGTTCTAGAACTGATAGGTGTCAGTCTTTCCTCCTCAATTAAATTTCCAATGCTGTTTGTCTTTTTTTTTGGTGTTTATGTTAGTTATCACACACATTTGTTTTTAAACGTGAAACTTAAAAAAAAGAGCATTTTAACAGCATCAAGACGAATTGTTACCTTTTTAACTAAAATTGTGGAGTCGAAATTACTTGATGGCCACAAAGGTCAGACTTTTTTTTTTATTGCTAAAGTAAATTTATTGCAATCATTATCAATAATAAACTCATTCAGCATTTGATCACAATTGTCTAAGTACACTGATTTGGTATCTCTGTATTACATTAATCAAAAAAACAGAAAGGATATTGTTTAATATTGACCTGATCAATTTATGAGCAGCAGGAAGTTTGTCTGTAACCTTTATTTATTCTGGTAGCTCTTGTTGATATTAAACCTTTTTTAATAGCAACATGTTGAAGGAAGTGGAAAACGGTTCGTTCTCCCATTGAAATCGCTGATTGATTTCCTGTTAACTGTTATTGTAAAATATGTAGCAAATTTAATAAAAGAAAAAATTCTTAGTTTGACCTTAAATCTTTACTTTTAAGAATATTTTTGTCTATAAAAATGTTTCTCTAAGAAATCAAAGCTGTTTGTACTTCCAATTCAAACAGTATATGTCTGAAGAGCCTCGCTCTGTCTGCACTGCTCCTTAGTACAAGTCATATTGAAACTGGGTCAGACTAATTTTTCAAAACAAATTAGATATTTAAAACTAGTTTTTATGTTTAAGTTCAACCAGATCCTCTGAAAACACAGCCTGAGTCTCTATCTGTGTGATCAATATCGGTATGAGTCCAGCCTGCCACTGAATGCCTCACAGGTTTATTAGAAACCATCAGAGGGTTCAGGGAAAAGTCCTGGAAGGAAATGGAAAGCATTAGGGTGGAACATTTGTTGAAAGTATAAACTGCCTTCATGGAAGAACCGATCCTTGAAAGAGAGCAGTGAGAGTTTCTGTGTAAAGTTGTGCCATGTTGTGTTGGAGTAAATATATGAAAGAAGAAGCTCCAGTAACAGAAGAGCATTATTGGACACTTTGGTCTGCATGCGAAGCGTTACATGTGGAAGCTAACTGAAGCCTCCTTTGCACTGAAATTAGCAGGTTAACGCAGGTTTTTCAAACTCGGGTTGACCTGCTGACAATCGCCGTTTGGCTCCCCTCCCATTGGCAAAAAAATGGTGATGCCATGACGCTGGGTTAGCGTTTATGATGTCACCAGTGTGACATAAATCAGGAAAGTAAACAATAGAGAGCAACATGGAAGTTAGACGGTGCTCTTCTATCATTATGTTTTTTATCTCTCACCAGCGCTGCTTCATGTTCTCTGAATGATAGCGGAGCTGTTTCGGTTTGTTGGATCAGACTAGCATGATGTGTCGACGTCCATTCGTTGCGCTCAATGGTATCACATAAATTTAGGTCTGGTGTTCCCACTGTATGGTGATCGGAGCCGAGCCGTTTGAAGGCGATTTTAACCCGGCTCATTGAGCCGTTCCCACTGCCACTGAAAGCCGATTGTTCCCGGGTTTAACCCTTTTAGGACTACCATTATAAAGGTCCGCATGAGCATCTTTTTACATTTTTGGATGCTGCAGAGTCATTA
>JAUZNJ010000031.1:185355-200988 GCA_034780135.1 Jordanella pulchra | reverse complement strand
CTTCGTCCTTGGCTGAGCAGGTAGGAGAACCAGCTAGTCCTTCTATTGAACAGACTTAATCACAGTCGGGATGAGCAAAAAGGAGGTCAGAGCCGGGAGGTCAGAGAGAGAGCAGGTACCAGTGGCAGTGTCGTGGCGAAGGCAGGGGTCGAAACCAAAAGGTCAGAAGACTGGAGAAATCCTAATCAAAATCCGAAAAACAGGTCTGGGGAAGAAAAGGGGTCAAATAACAGGCAACCAAAGTCCGACAGGGGCTAGGCAGAAATCAAGGTCTCAGAGAATACACAGGTTCAGCTGGCAGGCAGGCAAAAAGAACCCTAGAAAATGGCTCGAACGAAATTTTTTTGACCTTTGAAGTTTTTGACTCGGACATGGATCTTGACTCTCTTCAATTTATACCACCACATCAGAGAGCTCCAGACCCCTGTCAGCAGGTACAAGAATTAAAAGATTATGTCAAGCAGCTGAAGGATGTCCTTCAAAACATGTTGTCCCTGCAAGAGAAAATGCTGAATCATCTAGATAAGATTAATTCCTGTGAGTGTGGTAGACCTTCTGCATATCAGTCTCCTGCAGCTCCTGTGGCCATCTCAACACCATATATGCCTCCTGTGAATATTAGTGCGAGGCATTCCAATGACACATGCCCTTATCCTAAAACTCAGAGGGACCTGCGTAGCTCTTTCCTACAGACTCATTCAGCTAAGCTAACCAACACCACAAGAGTGATTGCTCCTGCACTACATCACACCAAGCTGGAACCACCAGTATTCGCTGGGGATGGTGAAGTGCAGGCAGAGGACTGGTTACAGGCCGTGTCAGCATACAAGTCCACTCTGAATTTAACTGATGTCCAGATTCTGAATGACTTGCCCCATTTTCTCACGAAAGAGCCTATTAAGTGGTTTTAAGCCCTTAGTTCACACATTAGCTCATGGGTGCACTTCTGCCAACTTTTCTGAACAGTCTTTCTGCAGACTGTCAACCAAGAAAGAATTCTCAGAGGCATACTTGACTGTGTTCAGTCAGATGATGAACCATTACCAAAATTTGTATCTCAGATGTTGAGTGAGTTTAATAAGCTAAGTAGCTCACCACCGAAAAAGAGCGTATCCAGTTATTATGTAAGCATTTGCTTGAAAAATACAGGGTGGCTCTGTATTGCTTGCCTGTATCTGTGATGGAGTTGCTGCTCAGGGCTCATGAATTGCATGCTGTACTGGGACCTGATAGCCACCAGTATCTTCAAAAAAGACATGGGAAGTAACAGAGAGCTGAGCCATGCTGTTATAAGTGCTCAAGCCCTGGATATACATCGAAAACGTGTCCTGCCTGTAATCAGTACGATAGTCAACAGCACATGTCGGCTCAGTTTCATAATGAGATCACTCCCACTAAGTCCTTTGACAAACCTGGAGCTGAAGCAGACAATGGAAACTCCAGCCCGCTTGTAAAGGCAGCACTCTAAAGGTCATTGGAAAACTTCAAGGGGGGAGGATATTTCGTCAAGGCAATCCTCCCTCCAGACGTTAACTGAGCCTCACCTTTCTTCAAATACATTCCACATCTTTGGTCATGTGGAGGACAGTGAGTCTAATGCTACCTGGAACAATCCATTCGAAACTCAGCTGAACTTTAATGGTACCTGCACCGAGGCGACTCAGGACACAGGCCTGTATGCGGTTTACACCCATTAAAAAAACGTAAACTTTTTGCCCCGACATCTCTTCGTGGCACCCTGCTGAGCTATTACCATGACCACCCCACTGCTGGCCATCTCTGTGTTTCCAAAACACCAATGAGACTACGACACAGGTTTTTTTGGTCTGGCATGGCAGACGATGTCAAACGTTATGTCACTTCTTGCTCGGTCTGCCAACTCACTAAACAAAGTCAACAGAAGCAAGCAGGTCCCAATTGTACCCCAAAAAACACTGGGAATAAACAGGAGTGGACTTTGTGGGTCCCTTGCCCCGTACTCAATCAGGAAATGCTTATTAGCTGTTGCCCCATGGACTATTTTTCGAAGTGGATTGAGGTGTGTGCAGTTAGAGAGGCTACAGCTCGGGTCGCAGCTAGCAAGTTCTTCTAAAATATTTGCTAGGCATGGTAGCCCCACCTTCCTCATTTCAGACAGGGGCTCTCCTTTTGTTAGTGAGCTGTTGAACACACTGTGTCTGCTCTAGGCTCAACGCGCAGGCTTACTACAGCCTACCACCCGCAAACAAATGCGACAGAGCGTGTGAACAGGACACTTAAAACAGCTATCTGTGCCTATGTGAATGACAAACACACCGCTTAGGACAGGTTTCTACTACAAATCTGTTTCGCACTTCACACAGCCCCACATGACAGCACAGGTCTTAACCCATCCATGATGTTGTATGGCCGTGAGCTGGACATGCCTCTCGATCTAATCATTCAACCAAGTTCTGATGGACTGGATGACCCGGATGTAAAATATCCAGAGACTCTGAGAGCCACTGCGCTAGATCTCAGCCACAAAAGACAGAAACACTACTATGACTTGAGGCGCCGCCATTCTGCTTTTGGGATTGGTGATCTTGTTCGAGCGAAGTCTCACCCAAGATCGGATGCTTTGGCTAACAGCTAAACTGGCACCGTTTTTCAAAGGCCCCTTCCGTGTCAGTCAGAAACTCAGCGATCTGAACTACAGACTGATTGATGTTGAAACTGGAGCTGATACTGGAGTTCTCCATGTTGTGAACATGCAACCATTCCATACTTGGGACTCTGCAAGCAGCAAATAGACTGCCGGTGCAACTGCACAGGTGAATCACACGCACGATGACCTTGAGGACGGGTCCCCTCAGACTGACGCCATCCTTGACTTCCCTCCAGGTGATGTATTTTGTGATGTGCTGAATGATATTCTCCACTCACGGGAGCCTCATGGGGTTGGTGAGACCCACGTTGATGAGACTGAGTCTGGCCAAGCTTCAGGATGTGATGGACATTACAATCTGAGAGCCCAACGTCATCCCAGGATCACGACTGGTTGGTCAGATCATAAATGGACAAACATCTACCATAGGCCTACTGACAGGCTTGGTTATATTTGTTCAGGTTACTGAATGCATGTGATTTTCAGTTACATGTGTTGAGTTGGTATTTTTGTGGTTACTAACTATAAGATAGTAAGCAAAGAAATTCTGATGATTTGTGATGATGTTGGATGTAAAATTTTGTTTCTCCCTTAACTGCTGAACTTCTTTAGAGGGATTGTGTTCATAAAACACAGAAGAATTCCACACTGATTTTATGTTTGCTTTTTGGAACCTAAGCTGGCTTTGTGCTATGGTTATCCTCGGATATGTATACAGGTGTGATTTTATACCTGCCCCATGTGTAGCTGCAGTTTTACGGCTATGTGGTTAAATTCTGTACTGGTGTCTATCGTCGTGTGCAGCTGAGGACAGCCTTTATTTACCTGGGGGGCATATGTAACCGTTATTATGCTGCTTAGTTCATAGACATGAGTAGGTATCACCACAAGGGGGCGCCTATTCCCCTTTTTTGTTGTACAGAGTAAGAACCCGTCTTCCACGTTGTGTAAAGATCATCGATGATGATGAGGTGCAGAGCGGTAAACTATCGTTTCTTTTCTCATGTATGACACTGTAATGTTAATACCGTGGAGATCTGGCTTTACATGGACGAAGTGACAAGTTTCATATACAAGTACAAAGTGGAACCTTATGGTTATCTAGCTCTGGGACATAGATTCACAGTTCAATAAAGGGAAAACAAGAAATAAAGAAAAGTAGAATGGGAGGCAGATCTTTTAGTTATCAGGCCCCTCACCTGTGGACCAGTGTTAATCCATGAGGAAAAATGTCTGTTAGAACAACAAGTAAAAGTGTGAATCGAGCTCAAATCATTGTCAAACAGATAATTCTGCACATGCGTATATAGAATAAATTCCCTAAAACTTCTGTTCAAAATATAAGAGCTTATTAACAAAAATCATTCAGCTCCAAGTCAAACATATTTCAGCAAAAACTCTTTATGAAACTAGTGAATCTCAATTGATCTAAGCCACAATAAATACAAAGAAGAAGGAATAAAATGGTTGAAAAACAGAATCAAGGTAAAGAAGCAATGACATCACAGTTAATCATAGATTTTATGTTTGGACCAAATGTTATGTAAAGGATATGGAATTTGGTCAAATTAGCTTTTAACTAATTTAGAGCAATTGGAATGTGTCAAACCAATTCACAATGAGATTCTAGGAGGGAATAAAACATCTGACAAAATCCGTTGCTGCTGTGAGAGCGGTCCTTAAATGTGGGTTTGGACCTCCCGGCAGGAAGAGGGTCTTAGGTAATGGATTTAGGTTAATTTTGATAAAAGCTCAGTTCTTTAAAAGGAGGTTTAAAAGAGATCCAGCTCTGAAATTACAACAGTTACAGACTGGTACTTTGCATCAGTTCTGGACGTAAATACACAAGTTAGGACCAAAAAAAAAAAACATTTTAATATCCATGGAGGTTTTAATGGAAAATGGAGGATCTTCCTTCTAGTCTGATTAAATATTTAAAAAGTGGGGAAAGATTACAGCAAATGTTATGCTATCAGTTATCAGATATCAAATCTGAGATGGAGACTGAGATAATTATATTTAATTAAATCCCCCGATATACTGAACAGTGAGATTAGTTTAGATGAGCTTCAGAAAGTGCAAGGCATAATCACACAGAATGAAGGCACTCAGAAAGCCTCATCTGAGTTATTTTACATCGTCTGTGTCATATGCTATTATCCTGTCCTTCTGGAATAAATCAATTATCAAAAGATAACAGTCTGATCAGCTCAGTTCATAAAAATGTCTCCAGGAGTCCTTAACAACAGGCTTAATACCTTCATGGAGTCTAGAGGAAGGTTGGTAGATGTACAGAAAATTGATCCTGTATTGATCATATTAATGTGTGATTCTCTGTAGCCAGAGCTCTTCTGGAGAAGGGAAATCATACCTTTGTTTGTTTTAATGATAACAGTTTGTTTTAATAAATGAAACAGTCTAAAAATGGTTTCCCACACATTGAACTTTCCTACTTCATGTGGATGACATTGCTTTGATGGATGAAAATGAAGAAATTCTGCAAATATGTTGGATACTCTGGTGCAGCAAATAATGCCTCACCATTAATAGGGAAAAACACAAGTGCTTAACATTAGGAAAAAATCACTAGAATCACTTAGTGATTCTATATTTAGTGTGACTCTGTGCTGCTAAAGTTCTCCCTTCATTCTTAGTACTGTGGTTTTGTTTTTGATCAAATATGATTTTTTTCTGAAAGACGAGTTTTAGGTTCTGTGATAAATAAAATGAATTCATGTTCAGATATCAGCTTTTCTACATTTACACAACTTTGTAAGACTTTTGTTTTCTGCTGCAGTCGTCTGGTTCTAACTGTTCATTCGTACCTGGAGGTGTTTTCTAGCTGAGCATAGGATGGGATGCAGGATGGGCGTCATGCATCACCAGAGGAAATGCTAACCAGCAGTGGGTCCATTTAAAGCCACCTGAACCTGATTTGTGGGAATTTTGTGATCTCAAGGTTTTTAAAGACTCTTTTATACTGTGATTTAAGAAACTCTCTTTTTGAATCGATTCAGTCAAAAAATGCTGATTTAATTTCAAAACATCGGTGCTGCTGTTTGAACAGGATGTTTTTGCTCTGGTGAAATCAGTGGAAATATGTGCAGCAGAGTATTTTGTGTCCCTATGATGGACTGTTCTCCCTGCACGGCTCAGTTTTCAGCGGCTCTTATTATGTCCTGTTTTGTTTTGTATTTGGTCACATGGCTGTTGGATTGTATATTATTTAATAGAGTCTAATAAGGCCAGGAGGACTGGGCACCAACCAAGCTGCTTCACACTCAAATAAACAATCAATCAATCCAAACATCTTCAGCTGGGGTCTGGTGAACGAGTAGCTAGCAGACATGAGCTGTGGCACCGAAGCAGCTCGCTGCGTCCAGAGGACAGGTCTGAAATGGAAGGAATGAGAGGAAGGGAATGCCAAAGAAACAGGGATGATGGTGGGATGAATGTGTTAGCAGGGCCACACAAAGACAAAGCTGACATTCCTAAGTAATTAGACCATCCTGACCACCTGAGACCCCGCGCAGCAGCAGGAGGCTTTCAAAGCCGCCAAGGGCGACCGGCTCACATCTGCGAATGCTAAGGCGGCGCGGTGCGGCCATGAATGCAGTCAGACTGTAACACTCTGCAGACACTGCTGTTCAAACTCTGACATTTAAATCGTGATCCCACTTAGCCTTTGAAGGACCAGAAAGGAAGAGAAGATGAGGAGGTGTTCAAGCAGCAGAGGAGTATCTTTGTTTTACAGCTGCACACTGGTTCAGGCCACGTTTCCATAGCAACTACTAAACAGAAAATCCAAAACACCCCATTATATCAATAGTAGTACTTTAACTATTATCAGTTTGTTCCTGTAGTTCAAATGACAAAAGCGATGGATGTTCAGCTATAAAGAAACAGTTCAATAAATACAGAGATTAGAACCCAGTTTGATCCAAACAATGAGGTGAAACCCAGACGACCGCATCCAGCCTCTGATCCATCTCTGATATCAGACGGAGCTCAGTCACTTAAGGATTTAGAAGTGAGAAGGAGGATTTTAAATTCTACTCTAGATTTAACAGGAAGCAGGAATTTAACATGATCTCTGTTTTTAATTTCCATCAGCAGCATTTTGGATCAGCTGAAGGCTTTTAACTCCAGTTTGTGGACTTCCTGATGGTAAAGAATTACACTATATAGTCACAAAAAATTAATCCGAATGTTATCAAAAGCTCATTTCTTTCCTGAGTCCACCGTGACTCATGTTTTCTAACCTTAAGTTCAGTTTATTATGATAATTTTCTGCTTCCAGTCATTAAAAACAGGACATTTCAGAAAATAGTATTACATTAAAAAATAAAAGCATTTTAATGAAGAATGTGGGCTTGATTAAAAGTCCCTTTATTATGACTGAGCTGCATTGTTATCGAGTATCACTGTCAAACCGTCTGTGGAAATGTAGAGAAAAAAAACTCACTGTTCGTTTTCTTTCTGTCCTGAGTCTGAAAAAACAGCTTCTCAAAGACATTTTACTTCTTTCTTATGTTTTCTTTCCAATCACATCCAAGTTTTAATCTGTGAAAAAGAAGGAAAAGCTTTAAGAACAGATGTTGAAATAAATGAGAGTAGAAGAAAATCAGTGCCAATGGGTCAATTAACTCTCCATTTGTGTCATTTAAGATGCATTACACTAATAGGGAAGTGATTCCTTGCATTCATTACGCCGCTGCCTTTTAATTCCACACTAATAACACATCTGGACACAGTTGATGGCACCAAAATAAAGCAGGCAGTGATCTTCATGGGAACCTGAAATCCCCCTGCTGGTGCTTCGCTTCGGAATATTTTTGAAAATATGAAATAAATAAGATTTAAATAAAGTGATTAGTCAGTCACTTCATCTGGATGGAATTAAATTAATCTCAGAGAATAAAGAAATAAATCTTGGTGTTATTTAAATCCCATATAAAAAAGGTTTCTAGAATTTCCTTCTTTCATCTCCGGAATATTTCAAACATTAAAAATATCCTGATGCTGAGAAACTAGTCCATCATTTGTTCCTTCGAGGCTGGACTATTGAGATCTGTCTGTTGATTAATGTTGATGAATCTGTTGAAATGAAGCAAACTACAATGAACTGTCCTCTGTGTCTGTCTGGTTTCTGCTGATTTCAGCAGCGGGTTTTTCCAGAGCGTCCAGAAGAAGAAGCTGACTGAGATCCTCTCTGATAAACACCTCTTAAAGTCTTCATTTTCTCTTCCACAGTGACTTAGCTGTTTTTCTGCTTCCTTGGGCTCCATCTAGTGGCTGAGAGTTGATCCTGTTCAGGAGAGTCCAGCCATAGATTTCAGGAACATGAGGACTTCTTCTCAGTCTCAGCAGGTTTGCTGTAGCAGACATGACCTTTCTTTATATTTCCATCTTACAGGAGAAGCTACATAAAGACATGTTTTACTCTAGCAAACCTTTCCTCACCCTAGAGGGTTTATTTGAGTTTCAGTTTCACAGCAGGTTACTGGGTTATTGGCAGTCTTGGATGGTGTTTAAAATGTCCATCTTTAAAGACTTTAATTCAATAAAACACAGGACTTGGCTTCAGTGGTTTTTGTTCTTGGCAAACTACTTTCTAGCCTCCTTTTTAAAGTTGCCATTACACAGACGTTGGTCCAGGACTCTTCTGTTTCCAGCTTCACTGTGGTTCTGATTCACACATTTAACACTGAAGCTGTTCATCTCTGGGCACAGAGCAGGTCTCCTATAGGGGGCTGCTGGCTGGACGTTATTGGGGCGGATGGACATGGAGCCTGCAGACATCAGGAGAACTGTCCCGGATGTCGTGGCTGATGTTTCCCTTCCCTGTCCAGAAGGAAAGCAGCGACCTCTGAAGCTCGGCCAATGTTCTCCCTCGTTTTGTCCTGAATCGGAGGACGCCATTTCTTTCGTGAGGCTGCCAGGATCTGGTAACACATGACTCCCATGACTTCAAGCTTTTATCCGTACTGCTGAAGAACTTTAAATATTGAAATATTTTGGACCCGTCAGAATTCATAGAACAATCATTTTTAGACTGAATAAACACCCAGTGGGGATCCTCAGGTACATGCAAGGAAAAAATATATATTAAAATACAAAAATGTGCCATGAAATGAGCAGATTTATTCATCTAATACATAATTCACACAATGAATAAACCATAAACCAATAATTAAACATATGTTTAAAATAATCAAACATTTTAAAATGATACATTTCTTCAAAGATGAATATAATAATGTTTAAAAGTACGTACAGAATAAGATTTATTTTTCCCGGTTGTTGCATGATTTGACTCTATGTGTTTCAGACTGTTATGACTGGTTTACACTGTATGATTCTGGCCATGGCCTTAAATCCGTCTTCTTATATAACATAACATGTTTTCCTCTCTGATAAATATATCTTTTTCATGGTCAAATTCAAGTACTTTTCAAGGTCACTTTTCAAGCTTCTCCAGAACCTTAAACAGGTGATAGAAAGGCAAAATGCTCATTTCTCTTTCTGTATTAATAACTGATGTTTCAGGAGGAATAAACTCGATTCTAACTGCTGGGTTTTCTTACAGAGGAAACTTGATTGCATTGACTTTTTAAAGGACCTTGAGACGACATGAAGTGAATCGGTTCCCTATAAGTAAAAGTGAATCTATGTCAGGATATTTCCACCCTGCATGATTTTGCTCCAAAGACAGATTTCAAAAATCCATTAGAAAAAATCCAAAACAGCTGCTCAGCAATTATAAAATGGGCTCCAGTGCTTGAATTCATAAAACTTTTAATCTTTGTTAAAAGTCTAAATAATTTTAAACATGGCATTCTAATAAAATGACAATAAAAGATCTTTGTAAATCTTTATACATCGTTACATTTTTGAAAGATACTTGTTTCCTTAATATATTTCTTGAATTAAAATCTCATTGAATCCGACAAATCTGCTGCCATCACTCGATTATAGATGAAAGATAAACTCAGCTTTTACTCTGACTACCTGGATGTTCTTTTATCGTCTGACATTAAAAAACCGTCTCAGAGCTCATCTAATTAGCTTTTTCTTTCCCAGACCTGTGGAATCCCCAGTTCTCCTTGAACCCCAGTCTTCCTCAGATGATGCCCCCCATACTGAGCCTGGTTCTAGTTGTGGTGGAAGTTTCTTCCTGTTAGAAGGGAGTTTTTTCCTCTGCGCTGTGGTTGCATGAATGCTTGGTGTGAGGGATTAGTCAGTCTAATATCTACTGTCTCTACCTGCTCATCCAAGAGGAGCCAATTCTGCAAAGTCAATGACTTTGCAATCGTCCGCTAAGTCTGGGTTGAAGTTTTTTCTTCTCGTCACTTTAACCACAATAAATGTTGATATTGTTTCGTAATTATTTTCTAATTCAACATTTTAACCTTTTTTCTCAATTTTAAATATTAATAGTGAATATGTTCAAATTTAAGCCTTCAATTGCAACTGAATAAACAAGACAACTAGTAGGTAAATACGTGAGTTTTGAACTTCTGAGTGAACATAACAGGAAGTGTGAAATGTCTTTGTCAAAGAGAGTCCATGTATTCCAGGTAGAACGGTCCTTCCAAGGACCCAGTCCAGGTAAACCGGGTCCTTGGACGACCCAGTTCAGCTCGGACGCAGTGGCTGGATCCAAACACAGTCATTGTCGGAGGCGGGTGATGTTTCAAAACTGATTTAAATGTTTTATGTTGCTCATTACAGCTAACATGAAGGCATTAACAGAAACCATTAACATCCCATAATAATCCACCAATGTCAGCAGAGAACATGGCTCCTCTCATCAGGTTGGACCTTTGAATTTACCCTTTAGTTCAAATCTAAGGAACGTTGTTCTCTTCTCATCCAACCAATCTTCCTTTAAGGTCCCTTAGAACGACCTGAAGGGTTTTTAATCTTTTTCCAGGAAGGTTTTTGCAGGAACAGATGGTTCTTCATGCTTAGATTTCCTCTCATCAGGATCAAAAGTTTCCATACATTTCAGCCTGTGGCCCCAAAACATGCAAACTGTTCCCTCAATCAGGAGCCTCCAGAGTGAGACTCCAAAAAACTGAGCTATAAATAAGTGTATTTACATGTTTTTATAAATATCTGTATATTTATTCAACTGTGTAGTAAATATTTAAATGCCATATTTAATTGCAATTAGATGTATATTTTTAAATGGGACCTTTAAAGGCAGATTTGTCCCTTTTGGCCCTCGGGGGTCACATCACAGTGATTCTAAAATCATCCAACTTGGTGCCCACACTTTGCAGACTGGTCTTGGAAAGTTCAGTTTAGGGAACTGGATTTAAGTTTTCTAGAAGACGTTTCTCCTCTCATCCAAGAGGCTTCTTCAGTTCGACCTGCTCTCTGATCAGAGACTCTGCAGCATCAGAACTGAAGAAGCCTCTTGGTTGAGAGGAGAAACGTCTTCTAGAAAACTTCACGTCCAGTGGCCTAAACTGTCCAACCTCTGGTTCTCTGCTCTGGGTTGTTCCGCATGTAATAAAAAGTCCTTGGTCACCTTCAGTTGTTCCAAAGTTCCCAGGATGCCATTAAAAAACCTGCTGGTTTTAAACAGACCAGCTGTTAGTGGTCATAATATTATGCCCGTTTGGGGCACAGACACACTGCTATAAAGATCATTTTGTGATCCTTGCAGGGTTAGTGGGCAACATAGCGACAGCTTCATTTAAGTTGTGACGAATCGAGCGTGAGAGGAAGTCGTTGCTTTTCACACGAAATCATTTCTGCACATCTTAGAAAATAAACAAGGAGAGCTTCGAGTTAGAAAGGCTGTCGGTGTTTACTAAAGAACAGAGGAGGGACAAGGGAAGACGGCTGGGCCAAGTAGGATTCACTGCCGGGGAACAGTGGATGCATTTAATGAGTCAGACATACAAAAATAAATCACAACCAAGCAACACATGGACTGTACAAAGAAAACCTGAAAGACAAAAGTCTTTTCTGAGAGGACGTCTCTAGAGTGGAGGAGAGGAAACGTGATGGACGCAGCTGCAGGAACACGTGTCACATGTTTGATGGCACAGGGTGGAAGTCTGATGCGATGCCTCCGACACGCACGCACACACGCATCCTCACACGGAATAACCAAATTAAAGGGTCAGTTCACAACATGTTCAAAAGCAAACCTCTTAAGAATTGTACAAGTATAAAAAAGCTACAAACATTAATAAATTACATCACTGACACAGAAACACTTCACAAGGTGCTAGTAAAATAATTCTGAAACCTTCAGGACACTAGAAGTCGAACAAGAGGCTGGTCAGAAACTTTTTCCTTTTCTACAGTTTTTCCTCAAAGCTTCGTTTCTTGTTCAAACAGAATCACAATACAGTTAGCTTTGTGTATGTAAGGCCATATGACGACATGTTGCTCGTTTCCTCTGTCCGTTTCCAGGCAGCACCACCGCAAGAACCGAAAAATTAAAGAACAGAAACACGATATCATCGCTTCATATACATATTTAGATGCTTTCAAATTAAATTATTCAAAATGAGCAAAAGCGTTCTGGAGCAAAAAGGATAGAAAAGGTTGAGAGGCTTTGTACAAGCTACCGTCTCTACAGTGGAGCAGACGGGTGGTGCTGCCTGGGAAACTAAAGCAGACAGAAAGTATCCCCATGGAAACGCTGCTCTGTCCCGGATCAGGCTTCCTCCCGCTCCATCCGCCGCGTCCTTGTGTGCGTTGGACATCGGTTCTGACACGGCGGCCCGTCCTGTGCCTTGTGCTTTACCCTTGCTTCTTGTTTCCTACCTATAGATCAGAATAAATAAATACCGGCGCTGATATGGCTGGATGCTTGGCTCGGTGCTGATCCGATCTGATGCCTCCAGAACCGTTCATCTCAGTTTGGTGATGAGAAGCTGCATCCCGGACCCAGGCCGACCAAAGACCAGGATCCTGGACCTCAACTGAGACCCTGACCTAACAAGACCTGAACCAGAGCCTGGACCCGGTCACAGCCCAGACTGAGGCCCAGAGCCAAGGTCAGACCTGGACCCGAACCCGAGGCACACAGAGCATGCTGGGATACTTCCACTGATCTTGAAATGACTGCAGTGTACTTCCATTGACAACCCCTGATAAAATGACAGCTGTAGTAAAATGAGACATGTTCTCTTAAAAAATATTTATAATAGCTTCTGTACACTTTAATATCTGAAAGTTATAAAGTATAAGTAGAGGCAAAAACCTATCTGAGTGATGTTCTTCTTAGAAATTGAAAAATGCATGATTCTCCTCCTTTCCCATAGAGTTTCAGTTTGTTTTTCCTAATCTCCCCTGGTTGTGTTTCTAGGTGAGCAGGTTGACTCTGGGATGGGAGCCGGTCCCTGAACGGCCTACTGCTGCTACAGGAGGAGCTTTCCGTTTCGATGGATCTTCAGGATCTTTCCGAGTCTCTGTTTGGCTGTTGCCATGCCTTTCTTTAGCCGCTTAGCTGTGGAGAGATGGAAACACAACAGGAAGTAAGAAAATGTCCAGCTAGCTGAAAGTGAGACAGCAAATGAAGACAGTAGAAGCAGACAGAGCTTGAGTCAGCCCCAGCCTGTCTAAAGATGTCTCAGAGTTAGAACATTATCATCCAGACTTTGATGTTTGTTTAACGTCTAAAATAGAAAAGCACTCAGAGAGCGCAGACCTCCGGCCAGCAGCTCGTTTGTTTTCAAAATAACCTGAAATGTAATTTATCCAGATCCTCACCAACATTTCATCGCTTGTTTATGGTTATAAATCTGTCAGATACTTTTCAAGTTATTTTGAAAACAAGCAAACAAACAAAGCCTGCTGGGCGGAGGTAACCAGCTTCCAAACTGGACCCAAACAGAAGGTGTTTCGCACCTTTGGCGTCTGTGGAGCCCAGGCGGTCCCCCTTGGCTGTGCTGCTGCTGTTGGTGCTGGACGAGTTGGTGCTGTTGTTGGGGGAGGACACGGACGGCCGTCTCTGGCTGAGGAAGATCCCCGGCGCCATGGGCTGCGGCCCTGCTGGAGACTTGACGGCTCCGGGGCTGAACTCGTGGTCCGTCAGGCTGCCGTCCTGAGAGTCGGCATTATGATCCGGGGAGCTGCTGTCCTGAGAGTGTTTTGGCAGCTCCTCCGCTATGACGCTCTTCTTCTTGGTGCTTTTCTTCTTCTTCTTGGTCCTCTGCTGCTCCTCCTGTGGACATGTGACATTGGATTATTCCTCCAGAGTCAGAGCTCCTCTGGGACTGCTGTCCAGGCCCACCTACCTGGTGAGAAAGCTTGGCGGCGGCTGCAGCCAGGCCCGTTTCTATGGAAGCCACGCGGGCCCCTTCTCTGGCTGGTCGCTCGTGTCGAGGAACTGAAGGTCCAACGCGTGCTGCAACGAGATCAGCTTTAGGATGTGGAACTTGGAGGGAACCAGGAGAGAACGGAGGGAGCCGTTACCTGTGGGACTGTACGGAGTGTCGTCGCTGCTTTTCCGCTTCTTGGATCTGGATTTGAAAACAGGATTGTCCTCTTCAGACTCCAAGGACGGATAAACTGCAATCAGAGGGTGAGGGGTTCAGGGCCGGCGCCTGTCAGGGTGGAGGCGTGTTCTCTGACACCAAGCCCTTTCTGTAACATGCAACAGTTTCCTCTGAAGTCGAGGAAAACGTGTCTCTAACGTGTTGTTTCCTGTTCACTGACGTGGAGGCATGGAAGCGTGTTCTCTGACATGTTAAGACGTGTGGAGTTTTCAAAGAGCAGCCATGTTGTCTAATGTGGAGATGTGTTGTCTGAGGACGGGTTCTGTAACGAGTGGAGGCGTGTTCCTCAACATGTGAAGGTTGATCTTTAACGTGTGGCTCTGTTCTCACACATACAGAGGTTCGTTCTGTGACATGCGGTGCCGCGGACGACAGCTGTGGAGCAGCTGTTGGCGCCGTCCTGCTCTCAGCCGTTTCATGGCACAATCCTTCCAATCTAGACTCAATGTCTGATAATGAGCGGATCAGGATAAAGAATGGCCTGTTTACAGGGGCAGAACCGAGCCTGGCACCGGCCCAGCCAGAGGCTTTCACAGCAGGAATGTTCCTGCTAATTGGCCTCTAATTAGGAGTTCAATGAGCAGGCAAACCAACAGATCCATCCAGTGTTAATGGCTTCCTAACAAGCCGGCTGGTTCAAACGGCTGCGTTTGGACCGGGTTCACAGAGCGGTACCAAGGAGAGCATTTGGAAAAGACACGCTAAAGCTAAACATCAGCTCCTATCATCAACTCCTAATGAAAGCTTGCTGGTCCCACTAAGGAGGACAGAACCAGGCTCCATGAAGCAGAGAGGCATGTTAGTACCGGACCGTCAGAAGCCCAACAGAACCAGACCTTCACAGAGCTCCTGTCATCTGCTCCAAACCGCAGTGGAGCAGAACCAAACCTGAAGAACGGATCCTAAAGTAAGAACAACAAAACGGGTCTGGATCAAAGGACAGAACTTCACCAGAAAGCAGAGAAACCCAAACAGGTTCTGGAAACAAGTTGAAGATTTTGTTGAACTTTCAAAGTTAACAAAACTAAGATCTTCATCCAAGCCTTGAACTTAATGTGAGATCTGGTTCCAACCAAGTTATTTCAGGAAGTGATTTCCTCCTCTATTCTGATATGATGCATCCATCCCTGCTGCAGGAATATGAACCTCAGGCTTTGAGGATTTTAACGTAATGTTCTTTCAGGTTAGACCTCGGGGGTGCAGGTGGTGCAGTGGTTAGCTAACACAACCGCCTTCTGGTCCTTACCCCCCCCCCGCCACCTGTCAGTCTACTGTCTGGAAAACGAGCCTCTAGTGCTGTAAAAACTCAGAAAAAAAAGGTTATTAAACCTTTACTGAAGAAACCGTCTCTGGACCCAGATAACTTGGTCAATTATAGACCAATATCTAATCTTCCTTTCTGATCTAAAATTCTTGAGAAAATAGTTGCTAAACAAGTGTGTGACCACTTACTCCAAAATGAACTTTCTGAAGAGTTTC
>JAUZNJ010000031.1:173419-185255 GCA_034780135.1 Jordanella pulchra | reverse complement strand
TACATAATTTCAACCCACTCGGTGCTAAAGACATTATTTCATCATACATTTACCTAAATGTGACAATATAAAACTCCAAAAGTAGTATGTGATAGACTGATCTAATGCTTCATACCCACTAACAAACTCCTAAAAACAAAGTAGAAAACTTTTACTACTTTTGACGCAAGTAGCATCCATCTTTTTATTTTCCATTTGAAATTTTCAGCTTGAGATGAGAATATTTTTTTAAATCCTAGGACAAATGGAACACACCCTAAATTAGAAAAGCCTGGAGGTCTGTTGTGGACCTGGAAGAGCAGCTGGGATTCAAAGCTAAATAAGGTGTAGGGATTCAAGACTTATTCAAGACTGGACCTAGCAGCGGCAAACTCCTAACTTCTCCCCCTGCTCTGGTGTTCTGTTTCCCTGGGGGGCTCCTCCAATCTCCCCTGTGGTTTCGTTAGCTCCAGAGAATGAAATGGCTGGCAGCCTCTTTCTATTTCTGTTGCTTTTTCTGCCAGTGTTCTTGTTCTGAATATCTGCTCCTCCTGACTGCTCTTAGCTCCGAAGCATCGTAACTGTTTAAGGAAAGATGTTTGGAGATACTGTACATACAGAAACATTCTAGAAGAAAGCTGCAAAAGACTTGAAACAGAGATGGAACTTTAACTTCCAGAACAAAAATAACAGACAGTCAACGCTACAATAGAATGATTTTTATTGCTGGTTCTCAACCCTGGGGTTATTGTCTTTTTTTTCTGGGAGTGAGGCAAGGGCTGGGATTCAAATTACAAAAGCATAGTACAGATATTCAATTAGGTGGGCTAAAGTTGAGAATAATCTAAAAACATGAGGGCTTAGGGCAACACTATCGTCTTAAGGTTTGGAAAGCACATATTTAACTTAAAGTGCGTATATTTCTTGGTTGGAATACCCGGCTTAATTACCCGATCTAAATACAATTTGGAAATTATAGTAAGACTTAAAGGTCCCATATCATGAAAAATTCTCATTATAAATATTTTGTAAGAGTCATATGTCTCCTTAGGCCTGTGTATGAGATTTACAAATGAAGAAAAAAATCATTTTACCTCTAACATTGCTTTTCTTCATCTCTTAGCTAATGTGCTCTCAAAATATTCTGTTTTCCCCTTATGATGTCAGAAGGAGTTTAGAGTAGTCTGTAACAGCCCATCGGTCAAGCTACGCCCTTTATCTAATATAGTATTCGCTCCTAGCTGCTATCTCTCCAAACTCTGAGTCACAGTCACAGGTTTTTTAGGGACACAGCCTTTGGGAGGACAGGGGCTTGGAAAGCCAAAGCAGCTTTTCCAGAGGAGGTCTGAATAAGGAGATTTTTGGTAAAGGCTGTCTGCCTAATCTGAGAAGAATTTTTCTGCACAAATGCCAAAAACATGCTCTGCGGGCCTCATTGCCATTAAAATATATGATCACAGACACTCTTCTCAAAGAATATAATCCAAAACCATTTGGTTGTTGACATGGAAAGCTCATAGAGACGCACCCTTTAAGACCTGAAGATGTAATTGCACAAGTAGGTTCTAGAAAGTATAATTTTTTATTATAAATGTTAATGAATTACATGCTTTATAATAAAAATAATTGAGTATTGATTAAATAGAAGTTGCTATAGCTGCATATGTTTTATTTGTACTTGGAAGGGAACATTTGCAGGTTTTAAGTTAGGTAAAGTAACAGAAAAAAATGTTAATACAAGATTATTGCAGTTTAGAGTACCTGAATCACATTGTTCATTCTTAAATAGTATTTGCACATGTCCTTTCCTCTCTGGTTGCATGAATTGCATTTGAATACCGCATTTGACTTGTACTGGTTGTGTTTTTTACTTAAGTTACCTAAAAAAATAATAATAAGGAGATGCCACTAGACTGCAGCTATATTAAATTTAGTATCACCCAAACATCTGAAATGTTAAAATGGTCTCTACCAAATGCAGACAGAGGGACTGAGAACACTCAGCTGGGGAGATTTGGCATGTGCCTTAGTGTTTTAAATTGAGCGATCAACACTGAGAGCAGTATGATAATAAAATAATAAGCAGTAGTATAATAAAACTGCAAACAAGTTAGTACAAATTTTGAGTCTTTGCATGTTAGGTCTGAATCTTTAGCATGGTCCGAGGATCATTGTACACTGCACAATTTGTAGGCCACTCAAGTGGATTTTCTGCAACAACTGCACTCTAATATTGATAGAATTGTTGGATTTATTTAAGAACTGCGTAAAGTAAAGCTTAATCTGAAAACTTCAAATCGGGAGGGACACGTCAGCCATGGTGGAAGTGCGTCAGTGGTCACCATATTCAGTGATGTACGAATAGGGCTGACATTTAGGAAGGTGCCAGGACCAGGAACTAGTAGCACCAATGCAGTTAGCAGATGGACCTTCCGATGCCTCTAGCCGCCACTAAGAGCTATACGGTTTCCCACAATCTGTTGGATGACAGTATATATACACAGTCCACCTAACAGAGTTAATAAAAATACCATATTTTATGATATATACTGTGTGTGACACATGCACATGTACACATCTTAATATGTTTTGGGGTTTTTAAGGAGAGATTCAGCTGTTCTTTAAATTTTTTTTTTTTACTTTTGATGTCTGGATTTAGCACAGCATTCACTTTTCTTACCCCGGATAGATTTCCTACTGTTGACCCCACAAAAGTTGAAGAAACAGAAGCTAGAAACAGAAAGTAGGAACTCCAGTTTGAGATATTTAGATCAAGCCCACAATAAATGTTCTTGAAGTTATATTTACCCCACCCCCTATTACTATACTACAACCAGAAAAAAATGCAGAGTATAGCACCAATTACCATATTCCTTTTATTTCTTTTTAATAATTATTATATGCAACAATTTGTAAATATAGATATTTAACCTTGTGTCCTACATCAATAACTTACTTTAAGCAAGTTATTGTCAATGAAAGCATTTTTTAACTATTGCTTCCTCCCTTTTAAGAATCTCATCTGAGGATTGATGATGTTGTCCTGGAAACTATGCTATCTGTGTGTCAAGAAGAGTTTATCTACAATAGAAACTTACTTCCCAAGCTGATAAAGATGTTGAAGTGCTTGCGTATTTAAAGAGATTTTGTCTGCTTTGGCAGGTCTGCAGGGACTGTCTCCTCAAGATGCCAGCAAACTGTTTGTCTTTTTGAAAACAGTGTGATGGAAAAATAAATACTAAGAAGGGAAAGCAGGAGTGGCTGAGTGGAAAAAAACACACGATGAAGGAAGAGACTGAAGAAAATTAAGAAAAGGGGGAGGGAGGAATAGAGAGGTGAAGCAGGGTGCAAGGGAAGCAGATAGGGGATGAGGGAAGAACGGGAGGGAGAATGGTGGTAGTGGGAGGAGGGAGTTGCAGTGCGTGAGTAGAAGACCTCCCTGTGAACTGTGCAGTCGCGAGCCGGGTCATTGGGGCGAGGTTGTCAGAGCGTGCCTGAAACAGTACACCCAGGGGTTCAGCCAGAGTTCACACACTCAGTGTACAAGATCCATGTCCCTCAGTCGGTGCTGCCTCCTGCCCTACAACACCATGCACAGAGAAACATGGAAAAAATATGTTATAGGAAGGGTCCATGGACAAGTAAAACAAAAGGTTGAAATAGATGCACCCACTGAGGATAAATGTTAAATAAACTAACAATATCAAACAAAGGGTATTTAAATTAATAACGAGGGGTTCGCACAATCTGCTCTTGCACGGTACAAAAAGTTTTATGTTTATTTTTTACCAAATATCATCCAATGACAAACAAATAGGGGGAGACTTTGAATGTTTTTGTCATCAGCTGACAAAAGCAAAACTAGCAACAGTCAGGTTGTAACATACTGAAAAAAATCTGTGATTTCTGTTAGTGTGGTGTAAATAGGAGAGGCCATGAATCCAGAATCCCCTCTGTGTGGCTGAGCTTTTTGTGGGAAAGCTGTCTGCTTTACTGCTATTGAAAACTGGTTGGCCCATTGTCAAACCAAGAGCTTGACCTGGTGTTGAACCCAATTGTCAAACTTGCAGTGTTGTGTGGGACCTTGGTGGGGGAGGAGAGGCACCAGAGTGTGGTTTAGTTGACAGAGGCAAGTGTTTGTCATCTTTGTAGTACCTGAAAGAGTTGTAGATATTGATTTCTCCTCTTCAACTGGTGCATTAAGAGCAATGGAAAAGCAGACGTTTCATCAGTCTGTTTTCCATTTAACATTTGTTGGAATTTAGACCTGAAATTCAAACTCTCAGATAAAGAAATGTAGAAATGTGGTGATCATCCCAATCTGTCTTCCACCTCTCATTCTGTGGATAACAGTGACTTGTGTCTCAAGAAGACTTGACAGACAGCCCCAGCTGTGGCAGTCAGGCGCCAGAGCACCACGCCTTCTTAAAGCAAGGCAGACAAGACCCAAACCCAGAACAATTTCAGTCTTTGCAGATCTACTGGAAAATATCAGCTGCATCCAAATGACCTTTAGCTGTAGATACAAGCCAGATGTGGAGAATTCCTCGGCCCAGTTCATTCTCAGTCCAGTCTGTCTCATCCAAGCCCAGCAGCAGAGCAGTGGCAGGAAAGGGGGAGTGTAGTTCTGATCATCCTGTTATACAAAACCTGGTCTAATCAAGAAGTAGACATATGTTTCTTCTTGTTCCTTCTCCTTATATGGTACAAGAGAAGCAATGAAAGAAGCAAAAAAAATGCTGCTTCAGGGTTTGGGACAATTGAAAACAGGTTGCCATGTAGTTTTATTTTGTTAGAATACTTCAGAATAAACATAATCAAGACATGTCTTCGGAAAAGTTTTTAATGCATATTTTTAGTTGTAGCCCATTAGTGATTATAAAACCACCCTTTCTAAATGAAATAAACCCCAAATGCCCCCATTACAATTAGTGGCACGTATAGAAAGAGTAGTTCAGTAGAATATTTAATCAATTCCAACTGGGTGACTGTCTGGGTAAGTAAAATAACTTTTTACACAAAACATTTATCACATGCAACAGTTCAGTTGACAATGGTTCTTTTCCAGAAGTATATCCATTTTTTAAAAGACCAGCTATTGTGCAGGATGGCTCACCAAAAGGCAGTTATAATATCATTTAAGGTCATCAATGGTCCAAACCTGACATGCTCAGAGGGATCTGGTGGAAGACTTATTTGTCCAATTGCAAGCTAATTACAGCAGGCTGTGCAACCACCCCCCACATTCCCACCTAACCTTTCACCTCTGAAGTGTTGAGAAGGCAATTACTCTTCTTGGCTTCTGTGTGACAGGCACAAATACAATCTGGCTGTCTCCTACCTTACCACTTCTAATTTTTCTTACTCTGTCTTGGGCTCTCTTGGGTTTTCAAGGCACTTAGAATATGTACAAGTGCATAAGAAACACACAAACTCACTCTTTGGTTGGGTGGCGACCTATGAGTAGGAACACAACTTCTAATTTGGGGTCTTGAGGGTCTCATTTATATTGGATATAGACTTAGAAAAATGGTTATTTTCTTTTTTTAAGGGTCAAACCTTATCTTTACATACACTTTTTTTAAATGAGACATAACCATTTGTTTTCTTTTTTTGACAATAAATCCAGCTCATGTTTTTCTGTTTTGAGACAGTTTTTCTTAATGTCTGAATGATACATTTTTTTCTGATAATTCTGCAGTATTTTCTTAGAGTCAGAAACAAACATAATTAACATTACCATTCCTTTACACAAATTAGGAATGTTGTTGGCATGTAAGCTTCTCATCAATTAGTTCATATTTAAGTTTAATGGATGGACACCAGTAAATGAATTTAATGCTGTACCCCCCACTCCTTACTTATGTAACATCATGGAAGAATCAAAAGTCAAAATCAGACAAAATATTAGAAAGATAACAGTTTGGTTGAATGTCCTGCCTTACTGATACGACGAATACATGTGCATGCATGGTCTGGTAAAGAGCTGGTAGAAATCGATTTCAAAGGCTGGACTAACAGGGAATGATGCACTTCACAAATAGCTTGAATCACAACCAATTAGCATTATGTGGACATTTTTAAGCAACATTCCAAGATATTTTTAGGAATTTAAAGCATGAGCGCAAAAGGACCTACCAAATGTCCAATCCCCAAATAATGTGGCCAATTTAGTCACAAAATGGCCCTAAAGAACAAAGTCAGTTATTCAACGTGTGTATTAAAAAGGCTTGGTCCCAGTCTAGAAAATATATAAGATGAGTTGAGATGGCATGCGTAGTGAAAACAGCCGACAAATCTGAAACAGGTACATCCGCTCTATCTGAAGGAATGTGGCAAATCACCATCAAGCTATTATGAGAAGTTTGCAGAAGGATACCGTAATTGTCTTACCTGAGTCAAGCAGTTTAAGGGAAGGTATTTCATATACTAAGAAAATCTATGTAAACTACTGGATTTCATGAGATTTCTGAACATACTTTTTGTTTGTAGTTTAGGTATTCAGCAAATAAAAGTAGTTTTATTAATACTAACTGAACTTGAAACAGCAAAACAATAGTCTGATTTAAAGTATCATTCTAAACAAGTTATGCAATTAGTTATCTGGTTTAACTTTATATTTCAGAGCTGCTGTTTATATCACTCTCCTTTTATTTATGCTACCACCCCACATTTATGTTCACAGATAAAAAAATAGATAAGAAAGACGAGGATATGGGAAAAAAGTTTCCTCAAGTACGTGGACCTTTTCTCTCTCTTAATGGTAAAAAATGAGCAACCCTCTAACTATGATTTTCTTTTACCAAGACAAACAAATGTCTGAAGATTCACTTTTTGTCCTTTTTCACAAGCCACATCCTCTTTGCTAAACCTGTAGTTACAGCCCTGAAGAGGGATGCTTTCATCCTGACGCACACTATGTGTTTGGTCTGTTTCCATTTAGCTAAGTTCAGGTGTAGTTCATAGAAGCTGCAAGAGCCGATCACATGACTTGCACAAAGGTCTTTGTATAGAATTGCTCTGCAGTATATTCAGGGATTTTTAGCACAAAGAATTCAGAATGGGTTCCTCAAAATAGTATATTTAAACTACAAGGATGTACTTCATACTTGTATAAATTTGTTTAAAAACTTGTATTTAGGTTCAGTCTTTGACCTTAATGTCTCCCAAAAGCAAAGCCCCAGAGAAATGGTTATCTAAGTTTTTGAAACCTGCTCAGATGTTCAGATTAGGAAGATAAAAGAACAGTGTCCTCTACCTGACCCATATCTGATTCACCTTAAATAAAGCGGCCTGCTGGTAGACACCAGATCACAAAGTTCACACATATGAATGTTGTGTAATCTGTGTAGAAGGCGAACTGTAATAAATAAGTCTGGTTGAAGCTTTGCATCTGGGAACAACATTTTTTCAGAGGAGCTCTCCTGACATGATGCCTGGTGGGCTTTATAAATATCCTAAGCCCGTCCATGCAAAGTGAACTGTGTTTCACCCTCCCACACCCTTCCCCTTTGAGTGTTTGCCTTCTGCTCGCAGTGAAAAGGAGGCCTTACTTTGCTTTGTTTGTCCCTCAGCTCCTACCTCCCACTTTCTCCCTGTTAACTGACAGTGTTCAAAAGCAGAACACTGGAAACCACATGTGAAACAGAGACTGGTGGTTTCACATTAGAGGTTCACATCTCCCAGGCATATTTTTATGTTCCATAAGCAGTCGGGAAAACCTACACACGCTGTAAAATGCTTCTTCTCTACTTCTCCTTTTTTTTAAATAAAATATGTAGCAGATAAACAAAAGCTACGCAGCAGTGTTTTGTTACAAAATGATCTTCTAAAAAGTAGATAGTAGCAGAATCCTCCTTTTGGTACATTTTATTTACTTCTTTCATATATCTGTGAAAAAAATGATAATATCTGTGAAAGCTTTTATTTTGTTGTAGAAATATGCTTTAAATCATGATCACATTTTAACACCATTAAATAGGAATATGAATTATATATTATCATATATTATCCATTAGTATAGATTTTAGACCCTTGAACCCGTTGAAATATAATGATGTTTAGTGTGAAAAAGTAACAAATATATCACGTATATAAAGAAAGATGATTGCCAGACTTTAAAGAACAAGGTTTGGGTCAAATCTGAGATTCAGGGCCCACAGCTGTAGAGACAGCACCTTTTTTTTAGTGATGAATCAATGCAACATAGTAAACAGCTGTAAAGTGCAAGGGAAACTATATATTTTCATTCAGGTGAATAACTACAGACTGAGAGATTCACCATTCTTTTACCTAATACCCTCGGTACGAGGCAGTGCAATCAGTTACCTTCAGAAGTCAATTAGCTGACAGAATCTATGTCTGTCTAATTTAATCTCTGTATAAAGCCACGTTTTCTGTGAAGGCTAGAGGGATTTTTGACAATATCAACAAACTGCCTCATCACTGCTTTGCTGCAACAGATATATTAACGCTTAGTTTTTACTAAAAGATGAACAGAGTTTGAGTCAGTAATAGAAGCTGAAACCTGCAAGGTGCAAAAGATTTGATAGTTGTGTTGTGGTTTACTTGGTCACAGCTGTTTGGACTTGTGTTTCAGAATTTTATCTATCTTTAATCTTTATTAAGGCAATTTTATTTAAAATATCAAACTCCTTGATTGTAAACCATTTTTTTTTTGCTAATCTTGTTTTTTTTTGTTATTAGCAACTATCTTGAAACCTGTAATATTGGACACGGCGACTGTCCACACGGATTCCCTGAAATGTCTCAGAAGTCCAGATAACATACTGCTTCACACAAATAATCATTCATTCATGGAATGTAACTTATTTTGAGTATTCATACGGTGTCCCTGAGTGTGTTTTGGAGACTGACACCCTCTGAGTTTGTAGCTCCCTTTAACCTTTAACACTTCTGTGTATAATAACTCTTACAGTTTGACAGGTCAACTGAGGCATCATGCCTGGCTCCTTGCTGTGGGTTAGAGCTGAGCCTTTTTATCATAGTACCTACTCAGTGATGGATGAACCCAACAGCAAACCTGAGAGAGGGTGAATGCATTGTTCAGAGAAAGCCGATAAGGTCTTGTAACAAATATTACTGAACTGAACTCTGCTACCTTGTTGTTGCCCCTTCCTACAGCCTCATTTAGATATCAATTCAAGGCTTTGTTCACAAAGCGTACAGACCTTATGGGGTTTATTGCAGGTAATAGTCTGCTTCTCACATGTCGTATAGCTCTTGTCTTGAGTGTTACAGAAAACAAAAAGATTTTTGTTTTCACAGAATGTGGGAACATTTCAAATGAACAGGCAATGTTTTGGCTCTGCTAAAAAATATAGTAGACTAGATTAAATGTATAATAAATATTTAGACAATATGTAACAGAGCCATACTTTTAAAAACACAGAGAGATGTCTCCTAAAAAAGCCATGTCACTGAATTTGCAAGTGTACAGTGTGTGACATGAATAATGACAGAATCTTGCGCATACGTTTGGCATCAGTGCAGAGCAACGCAAATGGAGTCCAGATCTAGCATTGCAAACTAAATTTAATGGATCATTGCAGACTGACTCTACAAGCCCCAGAGTTTGGCTTACATGCTTGGACCGCATTTAGGACAGAAACAAAACTTGCAGCTTTAGAGTACAAAAGAGTATATTGAGAAGTGTTAATAAATGTACAATGCAGACTAATGTTAACTTTCTATATTATTTGCAAACCTTGTTCAATGTTATGAAGTCAAATTTACAATTTTCTATTCTCTTACTCAAACAGAATATAGAGGGGTCTAATTCATGAGTCGACATTTCGGAAGGGTGGGGGGTGTTTTAGCAGTTATAGGTTGAGAGACTAGATTTATTCTACACACTTTGAGTATAGTCCTCAAATGAAAATTAAAAGACACTTGGGAGTCACACATGTCCTCTCTTGTTATCCGGCCACAAACCCACTAGCTCCACCTGCACTTGGTCAGTCACCCTGGAGCTGACAACCTTCAAAAGGGAAAAGACTTTCCAAACCCCACTTTGATTTATTTTGTTTTTTGGCTAACCCTGAACTGAACCTGTCCCAGGAGATTTCCAGCCATTTTAGCCCTCCTTTTCCAGCATACGTGCACAACATGCTGCCCCGACCTAGATCCATGCTGCTTCTCCCACTGCTTTCGCAACAGCCCAAGGAGAGAATGAGAAACAGGCCCCATACGGGAGGCTCAGATTCACTCTCAGCAATGCTTCTCCCCCATTTCCCTCTCATCCAAGCCTGTGTGGGTTACCTTCTGATCACTATAAGCAGCCTTATCGTGAGCACACAGGAGGGCATTTATGGTTCACCAGGATTCAAATGAATGTTTATGAGCCTTGTCTGGCAGCCAAAGGCCAAGCACTATCCCAGCATTAAAAACCACTCTGTGACTTGTGCTTAGATATGGGGTGTCTGTGTGATTGATTCTCTGGTCACCAGTTCCTTTCTGTTTTTCTCACAAGAGGTTAAAGTTTTGTTGTAAAATGTTGTATATTCTGTGAATGTATATTTTGAAGAGCCCAAAGAATGGAGCAGAAATACATTTCACATCAGTGTTACCTGCTGTAGTCTCACATTCCAAGAATCTGTATCTGTTAAACCACATTTGCATCATTTATTGAATTTTCATAGTATTTTTCACATTAAATGACAAAGGAAGTTGCAAGAATGTTTGATGAATCAGCCTGAAGCTCTACCATGGTGCTGTTTGGGTAACACAATAACAAGTGAGTCACTGTGTAGGGAAGAACGAAAGTTAAAAATATCCAGATAAGAATAAATTCCTTTTAAAAACTTTATGACAGCATGGTTTCATGATGTCAACCAAAACAAGTCACCAGATTAACATAATTGTACTAATGTATCAAAGTATGAAAACGGTTCTTATAGTTGTGAATGTCTGAGCATTTTTTTTTTCCTGTGTGTCTCTGTATCAGGTTATGATGGACTAGTAACTTCTCCAGGCTGAACACTGTTTTTCACCCAAAGACTTCTGGAAATATGAACCATCCCCCCATGATCCAGATGGAGAGACAAATGGATGGACGGATGGACAGACAGATCTTATATTGATCTAATATAAGGTGTGTACTGTTGTCAAATTACAACAAAAAGCTTCAAAAAAGTTTTACTTGGACCATTTCTTAAAGATTAAAACAGCTTCTTTAAAACAAAATAATTAATTTTGAAGAAAATAACATCACTTCAAATTGTATTCTAAATGCAAATATAGAGCAACCCATTACCTTCAAAAGTCACCCAGTAAATCAGTCTCAGTGTAATTACAGCTGTTTTGGTCTTGGAGCTTTTTTTAAGACCTTCAATAGACAAATAGCATTATGAAGATCAATAACCAGACCACACATGTGATGGATTAAGGTAAGGATGGGTTTTCAGCAGGGTAAGGTTATAACAACAAAATCCCAATTTTTTAAACATCTGAACAGCCAATTTTTTTTTTTTTTTTCCATATGAAAGACCCTGTATGGGGTAAAATATTAACACCCTGAATACACAACAACAAAAATGAAATATGTTGGTGGGCGTGACTTGCTGTTGGGATGTGTTTTTAAAATAAGACAAGTGGGGTGGTCGGTAATAATGGGAAGAAGAATCCCATTAGAGACTAGAAAAAAGACTTGAAACTCATAGAGAGATTTGCCTTCCAACAGGACAACCACCCTAAACATGTTGCTAGAGGGACAGTTAATTAGTAATATTAAAGCATTTTATGTAATATTACATTTGTTTGCCCTGTTTGACCTGTTGCCCTCTGGAAGGCGCTACAGGCAAATGAGGATCAGGACAAACAGACTCAAAAACATTTT
>JAUZNJ010000031.1:146859-163361 GCA_034780135.1 Jordanella pulchra | reverse complement strand
ATTTTTTCCCTTTCAAACATGCTGCTATCAGCAGTAAAATGTTGTTTCACTTCATGAATTTCCTTCAGGAAATATTCACTCAGCTATGCAAAATATGAAGGGGTGCCAATAATGGTGAGCAGGACTGTAGATGGATGCCGAAAATGAATATTGATCTTCTTCTAATGACGGTACTCATGTGATTTTCTTGCATTAATTACAGCCTATATGGAGGAGTAATAAAATCTGACTGTTCAGGTGTTTATTTAACAGTTTTGAAAGTGAAAAATCTATGAGGAAAACAAACCAGGATGAAGATGGAGTGCAGATTGGATCAACCTTTCAGTGCACTAGTCCAACCTGGAAAATACCTAATCAGTTTGTTACAAAATTTTAACTAGAGATGGATGGATATACTGTATTGAACAGCGGATATTTTTGGCCTATATCAGAGGTTTTGTCTTGTATCGGTATCAGCTGATACATGGATGCATTGACTGATTGATTAATGCATTCAGCTGCCATGACATTAAATCAAGTGAAGCATTTTACACTTTATTATTAAATTTTTGTTTGATTTGTTAATGAATGTTAGATATTTGTTTATATCAAGACTTGTGTAACATTCACTGTCATTCCGTCATTTTTATCATGTAAGTGGAGGAAGAAAAAGCAATATGTGCTTTGGGTTGCAGCTTAATTCACCTTCTTCCCCTATGTCTTGTTTAATTTCTCACTATAGATGCCTGTTTGTATTCTTGATTTTTGCCTCTGCCCCATGGAATAGATATCATGTTGAACTTATGATCACAGTTTTTGTCTGATAGTTACCTAAATGATTTGGAGAGGATAGCGAAAGCCGATTACATCCCCACCCAGCAGGACGTGCTACGTACTCGGGTTAAGACGACTGGCATCGTTGAGACGCACTTCACCTTCAAAGAACTGCACTTCAAGTAAGATCCTCATGCAGTGACCTGACTGGTGGATACAAAAAGTTAGACTAAATCCGTAATATGATAGCACTTATACGATTGTAAAAGTAGATGAACACGTTTAGGAAATCTTGTATTTGAGAGATAACCACATATTAAAGTGTGTGGTCATAGTACACAGTACTGGATTTTATGTTATAAACTAGCACAAAATTGTCCATAATTGTAAAATTTAATGTTACAAATGTATCATTTGGTGTGGATTTATCTTCACCCCACGTTTTTCTATCAGTTACAGCTCTTAAGTCTTATGGGGTATATTTCTGCCTGACTTAAAAACATTTCAGGATTAGATCACTGTCAAGAAAAACTAAATCAAAAAGAGTGCTCATTAAACTTGTTTCATTTTCATTTACTGCAAAAACCAAGAAACTGGGAAAAACAGTCTTTTTTTTGATTGAAAAAGCAAAAGATATAATAACTGGCTTGTTTTTGTTTATTTTTTATTATAAAATAATAAACAAAACAACCCCCTGGATGTATACTGGCCTCAGAGCATCTGTGAATAAATCTCTTTTTTAAATGGGGCGAGTCATGTACAGTACCATGACTTCAAAGAAATCAGACACAAGGAACATGCATTTATATTCAAATAAAACAATATATGCTAAGAGTTCGACCTGATAGTGTTTCCTCCATCAGGTTTTTTTGCCTCCTAGGAATTTTTTCTCCTTGAGCCACAAACCGATATAAACATTAAATGCCATCAGCTGGCAACTTACATAACCAAACTGAAACTTTAACAATTGTAAAGTATAACATACTGTAGAAACTTTTCTGTCACCATAACTAAGAGCCTAAGAATAGCATTGCTATTACTAGTATCAGTCCGTTCTCAAACAGGCACTTCCATCAACTTGCTTGTAAAATTGAAATGTTTCTGCAGCTTTTTCACGCTTTTCCCTGAAGATCAACCTTCATATTGTAGTTTGAATGCTGCTCGTGTCTTTTACCTCTCGGCTTCTGATATTTTTTCAAGCTTTTACATACTTAATCCTAAACTTTTCCTCCCATTGATATAATATATTTATCTGATCGACTACTGCTCATCCTTGTTCAGTTATTACATCCATGTGCAATATCAAACTTCTGGTCATGTGGTTTTATTATACTAATATATACAAAAGTGCCTTGGAAATGGAGGAAAACCAACATTTAAAACAGAAAAATAAAGTCTGATATCACTTCCACCTCTTCTTAACTTATTAAAGAATTTATTTCACTTGACTTTATTTTAGGATGTATAATCTTGATGAGTTTGATATTCTTACAGCATCAAACGACACCTTAGTCGAACTAAAATACAACATAAATTCAATGTAATTTTAAAACAGCACAACAAAGACAAAGGTTTGTCTCATAAACATACTTCTCTGACTGGCCCATGCTTAGAAGTAAAACTGAGGCCTTAACAAATAATAATGATGTATCTTTTTCTTCCAACTTAAATTAGCCTTTCTGGGTAAACTCATGTTCATGCTTTACAATAGGTATGCATCTCTCACAGGTGTGCCAACAAGCCTTACTAAAGTCCCCAGCTGTTTGTAAAAACTGTTGCAGGTTTCCTTGTTTTTCAGATTCATAATAACCTGACACCACATTGTGTTGAAAAATCACTTAATATTCAAACACAAAACGTAGTGGGTTGTGTTTGTGACATTGTAACGTATTAAAAAAATCCTGGTTTATGAATACTTTTACTGTATTTATGTGGAGGTGGATGTGCTCACATTTTGCCCAGAAACTATAATGGCCCAATTATTAATAGCATTAGAAGTGGCGGTCCATGCTGGTGTAAAATGGGCAACTTTACCACTAGAAAGCCAAATTATGGCAGAAATTAAAAGCTTAACTATCATTATTCCTCTCAGAGTGAAGTAAATAAATCTGATTCTGCCCACGTTGCTCTTGTTCAATAAAACAAGAGCTGGATTGAGTGATAACAGTTTCGTAGGTTCTACATGACGCACTGCTATTGGTCTTACATAAAGTATGCCCTGAATCAGCCAAAGCAGATGTGTGGGTTAGTAATGGATGTATAGAGACATCTCTTATAGAAAATAGGAGGTTGTTTAAATCTTGAATATTGGGTGAAAGTGTACAAAAGGTCCTAATTTTCAGATTTAAAATCACATTTTTCGTTTGTTTTGTGTTAAATTAATCATCTACGAATTGTTTAAAAAAGCAGCACCAGCTAAAGGTCTCTGGTGTGACCAGCTTCCTGATAAACTCTGACATTTACCCTTCGTCTCAGTCCCAGTATTTAGACTGAATAATACATGTAGGCAATCAATGAAAGGAAGCCAGCTTCTTATAGTTTAGTTCTTTTCCGTTCTATTACCATAAACCAAAAATACTTGGAGAAAGACTTTTTTTTTAGATGGTTTTGTGTCGATGACTAGATTCAATTTCATTAGCTTTGTTTTAACTACAGGCTGCTTCAGAACACCTTTTAGAACAAGACTACCATCCTAAGCACAGAAATTACTTTTCACCTTCACTCCTGCGCTCAGTTTTCCCTTTTGCTCTAAATATATAGTGATATCTGTGTCTCATAACCCTGCTAGAACATATTTTCTTTTGCCACTCATCTGACAGACAAGTTTCCACTTCCGTACCACTTTTATTCTCAATGCCACATCATGAAAGGATGATCAAACTAACCTCCCCCTTCAAACCCTCACACATGCTATTTCCTTAAACTAATTTTCTGTGTCTTTTTCTCTGTATTAACCACATCTGTCACACACCAGCATGGAACTGATCCTTTTTTTTTTTTAACCATTCCCCTGCAGAATGTTTGATGTGGGAGGCCAGCGGTCAGAGAGAAAGAAGTGGATTCACTGCTTTGAAGGAGTAACAGCAATTATCTTTTGTGTTGCACTGAGTGCATATGACCTGGTGCTGGCTGAGGATGAAGAGATGGTAAGAACAAAATTATCGTGCTCTTTTAAGTGTTTTTATGAACCTGCTCTTTATCTTGCTATCAACTCATTTTATACTATAATACACTATGATTATTATGGACTTAACTTCTTACAGTAACTTCATCAAATCAAACTCCAGGCTGTTAAAATGAGCTTACTGTGTTTTGATGGGAGGTGTGATTATGTGATTGAATTTTTGAAATCTTTTTTTAGTGATTTGGAAGTGCCAAAAAGGGACATGCTATTGCTGTCTGGCCTATTGTTTTTATTGTTGTATGAAACAACACTGCCCCCTGATGGTATCTTCGACCCATTGCACCAATCATGTATTTCACAAAGGTTTTACAGCCATATACTACAAAACAATGACATGAACATCAGAACATTATTGTTTGTATTATTTCAATGACTCGTTACATACATAATAAACTTTAATACATTTTTTAACATAAAGTGCTTAATACAAGCTTATCAATAGATGGTTAAGTAGAAGGGAAAGGTTTGGTAGAAGAAGTTCCACAAGCAACAAGAACAACTGCAGCATTAAGAGATATCTTTTGTTGGTTTTCATCTTTTACTCCTTTTTTTAAGAAGGTCTGTTTCTTAGAAATCAGGTTTTGATTTAACAGTGTATCTTTTTTTAATCAGTTTTTATATCACAGTAAATTGAAACTGTGTTTCCATTTGAATGATTGACAGCAAGATTTCTTGAAACGCTACTAAAAGCTACAAAGCTCTAGTTGAAGCTGTAGGCGTGATCATCTTTTCTTCTCTTTAGAACCGAATGCATGAGAGCATGAAGCTGTTTGACTCCATCTGCAACAACAAGTGGTTCACTGAAACCTCTATTATCCTCTTCCTCAACAAGAAGGACCTCTTTGAGGAGAAGATCACTCGCAGCCCTCTCACCATCTGCTTCCCTGAATACACAGGTAACAACAGCATTACCACCACAGCTTCTTTTTGCACACCTTCCTCTCATCTTTGATAACTCAGGTTTTACTAACTGTTACTTGCCAGGAGCAAACAAATTTGATGAAGCTGCCAGTTACATCCAGACTAAATTTGAGGACCTGAACAAGAAAAAGGACACCAAGGAGATCTACACCCATTTCACCTGTGCCACAGACACCAAGAACGTTCAATTTGTCTTTGACGCTGTCACTGATGTTATTATTAAGAATAACCTGAAAGACTGTGGTCTTTTTTAAAGGTAAGGCATAACAATAACAGTTTTGCTACAAAGTCATTAAAAGATTAAAACATTATATCTCGAGTCTTATGCAAAATAGCGTATCTATCTTTTGTGGAAGAGAAATTGGGTTTTCTTGATTGATTTGCTGTTGTTTTAGATTGTTGGCATACTCGTTAACATTTTTTGAAACAGTATTCTGGGATTTTTCTTTTTTTAAAGCTTGTGTTGATGTTTAATCAAGTAACCCTGCTTGCTCTCACCTGGAGGGAAATCATTTTTGGTTGTCGTAAAAAGTGGTTACATTTTTTATAAGTGCAGACCAGACAATTTAATAAGTTTACATTAGTAATAATGCTGTTTGTGCATCAAAACACAGAATTATACGAGTAAATATTCAAATCTTGATTTCTAAAACACATTTAAAAGCAGAACATTTGCCAAAATGCTGCACAAAGGAATGAATAAAACCAATCTTTAACATTTAAAGGCAGTGATTAGATCTAACTAACTGTGTTTTAGACCTGCTGTATGGTTAACACCATTGTCCCCTTTGGAAGTTAAACCTCAAGCCTGTGATGTTTAGGTGGGCAGCACTGTCTGCATAAGTCTGCAGCTGCTTATACTCTTAGTCTTTTTATGATTGGCACGACTCTATGAGATGTTTAAAACTAGGACGGTAGCTGATTGCGTTTGAAGATATCAAGGGTTTCACAGTATACAAGGCTAAAAGTGAATATGTTCATCAAAAAATCCCAATGAAATACAAGTGCCATCATTTAAAAACTGTTCTTTTTAAGGAGCGAATAATTTTAATGGGAACCACTTTTGCTAAAAATGTTTTTAAAAGTTCTTAATTTCTGTTTTTTTTTTATCTGTGTGGACAGTTTTACTTACACACTTGTCTCTTTCTCTTCAGGACAAAACTCAACAAACAGACTGCATGAGAGACTGCAATAGCCATTTGATGACCCCTGCTTTTCATAATAGAAACCATGATATGCTGATTTTATTTGGAAAGAGGAACTTCTCTAATCACTGTTTTACCGACATCTCTCATCCACGCACGTCGTTGTAGGAAGTTTTTCCTTTACACATATTAAACAAACATATTTGAACCTAAAAACAAAGTTTATGCTCTAATTTAAAACAATGACATTTTAATTAGATCTGCTACAACACATTATCCTAGTAGCTGTGGTTAGAAATTCTATGCTTGGCATCTTATCACATCACAATGTTGGTGTAAATACAGCAGAACTTAAAAGAGTAATGACCAATTTTAATGCCACGTGCTCTGAAGGTTTTATTCAATATTTCTCTGTTTTTATATTAAGGTTTCTCATTAAATTTGTTTTAAGCTGTAAAAAGGAAATAAATTGACAGGAAAAAAAAACTTTTATAATAGAACACATGACCTTATGTTAACTTTCTTTTTAAGACCCTTTTAAGTGCAGAGATTATTTTTAAAGGAAAACTAACAAGCATGTAATTACAAAACCAGACAAGAAGATTTTTTTTTACACTGTTTACACAGAATCGATACTTGTATAGTGCATCTTTCTGCATGACTTTCCATAGATTAGTGTGTAATCCCTCCCCCCATAAAAAGATTATTCACCTCCTAAGCATTTTGTTTAAAAAAAAAAAAGAAAATGGTTGATGTATTACTTTTAAGGTATACAACTTTTATGTCCGTTTCCAATAAGGATTGTTTTGTTAGTCTTTTCATTCCAAGTCTTTTTAAACATATGTTTGTGCCTTGATATCTGTTTACACTTGTTCTTTAGAAACCTTCCATCTTCATCGTGTGAATTAGGGCTATTTTTATTCCACCCAAGTTCACATGATCCATGATTTATGATGGAGCACGACACAAGACACATGGATGACCGTTGTTATTATTACTATTATTAGACTGATTCACTTGGTAAATGTAAATAAAGTTTGACCACATTACCTTCTGGCTTCATTGTGATATTTGAAAAGTGTGAAAGTGGTTTCTCTTCTCTGTATATATCTACCAATAATTTGTGATGGCAACTGACAGGAGTCACTATTTAGTATTAGTTGAAAGTATTAAAATTAATTAATCTTTTTTTGCAGTAAAATAATCCCACACTGCAACCTTAAGTATATTACCCGCTGCTTAGTGTAGAATCTGTGACGCTGTGGACCTGAGTCTCTTCCAAAGACACTGGGACCCTCATCGGTGAACAAGACTTCATGAAATGTTTGATTAATCAAAGCTTTGTGCTATAAAAGTGGTCTACTCTGGCAGAAAAAATAAAATAAAATGCAATAAGCCTATCATCATTCAGTATTTGAACTTTATAATAATCTTAAAGTACGGCCACATTGTCATGTCTGAACCCTTAAAGACACCAAAAATTGACATGGAAATCACTCATGATATTTAGGTGTGTAGAGATGAAAATAATACAGAGGAATAATTAAAGCTGGATGCTTCTCATTACTTTATTTTGCTGAAATATCACAAAGGGAATTATTAGGATTAAATAACATTGCCAATGAATCTGTTGCTTTTAGCTTCCCTAATAAAAGCGGAGCGGCAGTTTATGGACATCCAGCAGGTGGTGCCATTGGATAGAAGTGAAGCTAAGCGCTCTGATGGCGCTGTGCTTTGGATAACACTGATTTATTATTCAGTCTGACAAAATATTAGATCAAAACCTCTGTTTTATGTGGCATTTTTAGTATAGGTGAGGCATTACAAAACATTTTGACACATCTTGTAATAATTATGAAACTAGACCTCAATTTATAAATCAGATGCTTTTTAACTCTTAACCTTACATTTTTAAAACGCTTGATATATTTTTAATATTCAATTTTAATTTAATAATACTGACTAAATCAATCAAAGCTTAACGTAAACTTTAAATAACAAAAATGAAATAACCATTTGCATACACTGCAATTAACAGCAATAACATGACTAGGAATGGTGGAATATAGTTTATATAGCTTAGATCCAGATGTGGAGTCACAGCAGTCAGGGCAGTGCAGTGAAACTTAGACGCTGTAGTTCTTACTGCCCTCAATTTGTTCAGGTGGCCTCCTATTGGCTGGCTTTTTCCAGTGCTCTGCACTGATTGGCTGCAGCAGAAAACATCTGAAACCTCAAATTGAAGTGACACACTTCATCAGTCTCAAAGGAAGGAGTAGATGCTGGGAGGCACATCAGCCTGTGACCAGTTTGGATGTATTAGATGGTTTATTATGTTTGAATTAACTTTAATGTAAAGTAGTTTTGCATTTGGCTTAAAGTTTAGAAGAGGGATAAGTGTCCAGTTCTTTTTTTTTTTTTTACATTTTTCCCTGTTAGTAGAAATAACTTAGATTTGAAACTTGACAAAATCTTCCTACAGGAAATGGTAAGTTTTTATTTTTTTATTTTTTTCTGAATGCTTACTGATTTATTCCACTTCACTTCTTGAAGGCTTTTTAGGCAAAAGCACATCGCTTGGTTTGAATTCACAAAAAACTCATTAAAAGTGTTGGCTTCAAGGTTTTCCTCCATAACTTTAGTTTATTCAGACTAAAATGTCCCAGCTAAATGGGTGTAGTGTAAATGAATTTCCTCTGGCTACTGTGCAAAAGTAGCTATGAACAGGATAACGGGACTTTAAAAAGCATCAGAGTCTCCCTGTGGGTATCTCTCTATAAGTCTGTCTTCAGGACCAAATGGTTTAGCAGCCACAGCTGTGATAACATCACAGCATTCTAGTGTCCTCAGTACTCTGAGGTAGACGTTTAAAGAGAATAATGAGAAACAAACTCTGGAGAAAGCAAATACTGAGATAATTTCTTCTTTATACCGATTGTTTTTCAGCGTTTTTTCTGGCTGAAGAGATGTAAAGCGAGTTTAGCGATTTGAAACTGGTGAAAAGGGATTATCCAAAGAGCCTGTGAGATTTCTAATTCCATGAGGTTGCTGTCATTTCCTGTTGTATTAAACACAGGAGGCAACATCCTGTGAGCTGAAGGATATGAGAGCCAACATGCTGCAGACCAGATTAAGCTCCACTTTGTTCCAAACTTCCCCTCTTATGTTAAGGAAGTAATGATATTTTTCTTTAAATGTCAGTTTTGAAAGGTGTCCATTTGCTGTGAATTTTGGCTTATAGTAGATTTTAATGCTGTTCATTAAATTTCTTCTACAGACACATTTATAAATGTGCCTTGATGAATGGTTGTTGCTTTGACACTAGGATCAATCCATGTCTGTCAAGAGATTTACTTCTTTTCAAAAGTATTCCAATAAGTAGGGGTTATATTCTGAAATGATATCCCTACCTTTCACAAAGCACCTTTCAATCAGTTTGGTAGTGGATGTACAATGCTTTGGTGATCATTTTCTTCAGTATGAACCCAGAAGCGGTTTAGAGTTGATTGAAAGATACATAGAGCTGAATGCATTGCAATACTGCAGAAAAGACCTTAAAGCTAAATCCAAAGAGGACCTTGCAAAGATATACATTTGGCATTTCTCTTTTCAATCTGTCCAATCCGACCAAACTTCAGCATTTGAATTGAAAAATCTTCAAATTGTTCACCTTTGAGTTTTGAATACTTTTGCAAAGCAGTATGTAAACGTATTATTAGAGTTAAAATGCTGATTGTAGTTAATCTTTAGGTTTTGCATAGATAATTAAGTATTTTGTGTTTCTGCATTTGCAGCTGTGTTTGGGAAACTCTACTGACTGCCTACGGGACCAAATGCAGTCCATGATGAGATCCTTGCAGGACCTGAAGCAGATAAACAGGCCGAGACCACTGAGTGAGCCGTGTGCTCAGTCTTTTGCTGTGACACGGCTCTGCAAACAGAGAGCGCAGCAGGAGCGACTCTGCCGTCTCCGATCATCCGATTCCAGTGAGGGCAGCACCTATGACTCTGCCTGCTGCCTGGCCAACCCACTGGAGGAGGAAGAGCAGCAGGAGAACGATCGACTAGCACAGGGTTCTCCTGGGAGTGAGAAGAGTGTGGATGTAGACTCGGGTTTCTCTGAGGCTTCCTGGAACGATGAAGGTGTGGTGCTGAGAAGGAGCAGAAACGTGCGCGTCTCCTCCTCCGCCTGCGTCCGGACAAACAGAGGATCATCCAGGCGCGCTCGGCCAAAGTCAACGTCTGACATCTGCCTGGAGCGCTGGACTTCTTTCGAAGCAAGTGACACAGAGGACTGGACCACATCTCTGCTGAGCCGCAGCAGGAACAGACAACCTTTGGTTCTTGGGGACAACAGCTTTGCTGACCTCATAAAGAACTGGATGGACCTACCCGATCTACCAGAACCAGCTGAAATAAAGCCCAGCTCAGGCCGACGTCTTGCCAAAGACATTTTTGGCAACATGCGGCGGAGGCTGGCAGGGATGTCTAAAGGTGTAGAGCTGAGGCCAAAGCCAGCAGATTCCACACGGTTAAGAGCAGCAGAGGCTCCACAGAGGATGTCCTGCCCCGTGGGATTTGAGCCTCTCAAACCTTTCTTCCATCAGTCTCACACAGGGCTGCATCAGTTGGACACCGATTACTATCAGTTTTCTGCACTCATGCAGACAGGCAGCCGGCAGCCCATCATATGCAACGACATCATCGGATACATTTGAACGTGCATCATTCAAGCCAATATAACTTAAAAGACTTTTGTTCTAAGGTGTCATGAATAAAATATATATTTTTCTAATTTAATAAACAATGTTTTCCATTTTTGTCAGAACTAATAAAATTAAGCACAAAGTACACATAAACAATATGTTTCTTAAGGAGATTTTTATTACTTTTTCTCAACAAATCACATCTTTAATTTGTTACACAGTGAAGATACTTCAGCATATAAATCAGCTGAGTTGATGTAATGATCTCAGTGATGATCCACATACCAGCCGCATAATTTATCAATATCAATCAATAGAGCAGGTTTTAAAAAAATGTCCACATGTTAAGTGGAGAGTGTGGGGTGACAAACATAAGGACAAACATAAGCCATGTGAGGAGAGATGGAGGCCTTGTGGATGATTCTGAGGGGCTTGGAGGGAAGTTTATTAAGCAGAAAGTAAACTCACATCATAGCCTGTTTGTACCCAGCATAATCTACCCTTAAAAATCATACGCCACTGCATACATAGACTTCCAAATGTCAAAAATCTGCATCAGAAGCGTTAAAGAACAAAATCACAACTTTTGCATAATAAATAGAATTTTTTTAAAAATGTGCACAAAAGTTCAGAACACTGAAAACATGTTGCATTTAGTCATAAATCATAAAAATCCTCCTGATTATTCAAGTATGCCGTGAATGTTTCTCAAAATTTCACAAACTCTATTTTGAATTTAATTTAAGCAGCTATCCATATATCCAGATAGATTATTAACCCTGATCAAAGTGGAAATATCTATAACAGACCCCCAGGTAACATTTACTAGAATCACATAACCACATGTTCCCTCAAAACTAGGTAAATTCAAATCTTAATAAATATTTCTGGTCCAATCAACAAGGAAACAGCAGGTCCCAAAGAAAAGCAAAAAAAGGTTGTTTTATCACACAACAAGAATACAAATTGTACAAAAATATTTGTACATTTGGCCTGATTTTAAGGAAATAGTAATTTATAAAGTTCACATTGTAAAGAAAATAAAAAAAGGAAAAACCTGTAGAAATTATTCATTAGGCAATCTGGGCAAAAAAGTAGTTTTAAATCATTAGCATTAGTTATTTTTTATTCAATAACATCCCATCTCAGGAGAGTGAAACCAGAACAATCAATTCATTTTTATTGAATTCATCACAGGAGCATGTACCTGATGGTAGGTACTGTTTCACAGTCCTCGTCTTCTTCGAACGAAGGCACCAACTCTAACATCTTCTTATGAGGAGGGATCTCTGCCTTAGTTACCCTTTTCACCAAATCTGACACACTGCAAAAAAAGCAAACATAATACATAATAAAAGGTTTTTCCAAAACATACCTTAAAATGATTTAGCTTCTCTCATCAAATTCATATTTAAATGATTCAAAATACAAGAACCTAAAGTCGATGCTTCCAGAGGGAGTTTCTGTCCAGGATACAGTGTTTTTTGGGGTTTGATGTTATAGACAAGATATATGTTATAGACATAGTTTTGTAGTGATTAGGGAAGGGATACGATTAGGACTTGATTGTTGTTTTTTTATTATTCCAACTAATAAAACTATAGAAAGTGTTTTCAGCTCCTCTGAGTCAAAACACTGTAGAACCAACTTCTCCAAAAATCCAGCTGCAAATCCTATTGTTCCTCTGGCTACTGCTTGGGTCATTATCCTGCTGCATGGCAACTATAGTTCCATGTTTGCAGCTTCCAAAGGGTTTTCTTTAAGGTTTGTCTAATATTAAGTTCCATTGCTGTAAAAAAACATGCGTCACAAGATCAAGGCTTCACCAACTTGTCTCCACATGGGGTCGGTGTCTTTTATTAGTTTACTCAACACATAATTTAATATACAGGCCAAATAACCGGAGAACATTTTGTCTAATCTGATAGAGCACCATCTCCCACATTACAGGGCTTATGGCAAACTTTAAATGTGACTTGTTATAGTTCTCTTTGAACAATTGTTTTATTCTTGCCAATATCTAAAAAAGATCAGATATGTGGATCTTAAAAATAATAGTTATCAAGACAACAGATCCACTCACTTCAGCTGTGGATCTCTGCAGCTCCTCCAGAGTGACCATGGATATCTGTAATCCTGTCCTTGAACAGCTTGTCTGTTTAGGTGGATGAGTGTGCAGCTAACTGTCTCTTTTAATTCTCAGCTAATAGATTGAACAGGTCTCTGTAAGATGTTCAAAGCTTTTTACAACCTATGCTTTGAACTTCCACCCAACCTTCTCCCCTGAATTGTCTGCTGGTTTCTAAATGACACCATTTGTTAACAAATATTCTCTAACAAGCTCCGCGGCCGTCACCAAACAGCTGGATTGTTTTATTAACATTATATCACATGTATAATCTATGCAATAATTATGTTATAACTCAGGTAGGGAGCTCTGGTTTTTATTTAGGGGTCATGAGAGTAAAGAAACTAAATACAAATGAACGTCACACTTATCAGATTTAATTTTTTATATTTAGAAAAGCATATATTTTCCTGAACGCTACTTTGCATTAATGTATCCCATAAAATCCCAACATAATATGCTTAGGTTTGTGGTAATACTTTGTCAAAATAAAAAAGTTCAGTTAATATACATTATTTTGCAATTGGACGTCAGATTCACAAAAAAAACAAAAAAAAAAACAAATCTGCATTTCCTACTTAAAGTAGTTTTGGTCCAGAAAAAAATACCTGTTTGTAAAAATCTCAACAGAATGTGAACTCAATTGTGAAAACAATGGGACTTGAGTGATGAGCTTTGGCTCCATTTAATAAAGAACTCCCTGATTATCTTAGATGTTTACAATCTTTCTTCCTTTTAAAAAAAATCTTGGCAAAGTCATAAAACTGCTGCAGTGAACATAAAGCAGACTGAACCAAACTCATCTTCTCTTATAACTTACATCATAAACCAAATGTTATTTTTACTGTTATCATGTTTTTTTATTATTTCCATCTTCTTAAAAGAATGAATTATATTAGAGCTGAAACCAATCAGTCAGTGAATAAAACAAATTGTTCTCTTCGTTTTGTGTTTGTCAGGTTTTTATGTTTTTCATTCCACTTTCAGCGACTCGACACAGGAAGCTTGGGGCAGGGCGACTGAGCAGGAAGCGGCTGCTGTTGTGGACATATATCAAGTGAAGCCTGGTGTCCACACGGTCGGTGCTCTGCCTCTCTTTCCTGCTACTTAATCTATCCACAACACCAGCTCCGAAGAGACTTGGATGTCAACATTTGTGTTAAGGTCTGTGCTAAGGGTCAGTAGCGCCAAACTTTAGAAAAATGATGAGAGGAAAAGAGTTAAAAACAAACCCTGCAGGATCAGTTTATGCGCTGTGATTAAACTGTTTAGCTGAGGAGAACATTTCACACCGTGACGCATCTGACTCACTCGCCTCGGGGGTCTCACCCGTGCAAAAGTGAACAGGCCCAAACAGGGTGGCTTCTAGGATCCAGAAGTTTACTCTAATTTAACTATTTAACACCTTTGCACAACAAACAGAAACTGGAGGAGATGTCTTGGTCAACTGTGTGCAGTGATCCATGTGTCTTTGTGTCAACGGTATCTATCCTCACAGGCTCAGAGGAAACAGCTCAGTCTGCCATTAGGACCCAAAACAAACAAAGCAACCCTGCGTTTTGAGGTGTGATGGACTGATGGGACCACAGCCATGAGGAACCATCATACAGGATCATCTTTACTGGACTTACCTCATTTTTAGCCTGTCTTCATGTCCATTGTAAAGAATAGCTGTTCCATAAAAAAGGCCAGAGATGGTCAATTGTTTTTTTTCCTGTAAATGAAAAATGTATAGTATTTAAACTTCTGCATGGGGGCAGATCAGCTTCAGCAATGTGACATCCTAAGTAAGATTAAAACAGTTAAATAAATCAAAAGTAATATCTTGTTATTAAATGTACTTTAACACAGAATTTATTAAAAGCATCTGTTCTGCATAAAATAAAAATCAGTTTACTAGTCAGGTGCTCAAACATACGAGATGCACCCAACATAAATAGCAAATCAAAAAGTACAATAGTAAATATGTTTGACATGTAATTGGTACACAGGAAATTATATATATTCATTGAAATTTGTTTTGCAAATACCTGAAACACTGAGGAATCCAGAACACTGAATGTTGCATAACTATTTGAAATTGCCTCAATTTCCCATCTAAGATAATTACAGCATCCATGCAGTTTTCAAGATGAAGAAAATTGCAACTAAAAACAAACACACTGTCACTGTTAACTTCTATGTTTTTATGATAGCAAAAGTCAAATGTATACGCTTATCTTGAAGTTGTTAAAAGCAGATCTTAACAGGACATTCACCTAAAACAATTGTCATTGTCACACTGCAGGAAGCCAAGCAAGTTTAGGAAAACAAATCCTATAAAAAGTGCAGTCTATGGCAGTGGGTGTGAAGAAAGTGTGTGCTTCCTTTTGTACCTTCACATGCTGGATGAGATCTGCCAAGGTCATTTCCTGCTGATTGCAACGTCTCCCTTCAACAAAGAAATCATCCCATAGGGTGTATTTCTTTCCTGCGACCTGCCGATAGACATGTTACTTAGTTACACATTATACCATAAAACACAGAGACAGAGCAAGCTGACAGACGAAGGACGGCTTGCTGTGAGAGATGTGCAGAGCGTGCCAGCTGAGAACAATCAGCGATACCCAAACATCCACAAAAAGGTCAAGAAGGTGCCTTCTGTACGGGGATTTTTGCTACTTTTGGGACCAAGTACCGGAGTAGTGTCCACAGAAGCTTCAAACTACATTTTCCCAGGCATTTCTAGACCTTAAACGCATCTCTCTATTCCTTGTCTCCAGACACAGACGTAGAAGGAATACACCAGCCTTTTACTAAGATCCTGGTTTAGACTGTGTATAAAAAGATGCAGCCGGTGGGTACCAGATCAGCTGGAGACACAAGTTAACACAATCAGCTAGGCTAGTTATCACAATTCAGCTCGCAACAATAAACAGCAAACGTAGTTCTATCCTAAAAAAATGTCATTTGAAAGCAAAATCATAGCAGGGTGTGAGTGACTATGTGCGTGCAGACGCATGCACCTGTATGTGTGTTATAAATGCATGTGTGCATGTAAAAGAATTGATGCAGGAAAAGTTAGGAAAAGCAGAACAGTTTCAGTTTATGCAGGGATTTTTCTTTATATAACATATCTGTGGTCATAGATAACATTTGTGTAGATGGCAGGGGTACAAAATGAGGCTAATAAATATTCTATTAAACACAGACTACAGCAAGACTGCGTGATCTACAGGTTATTTTAGCCACTTTAAATTAATCAAAACAAAAAGAAATGAGCCAGATCACATTTTTAATTAAAACTAAATACTATTTTACACAATGTGACTGATCTACAGACAGTAACTGTATTAGTATGAGAGCATGAGGTTGGGTTTGAAATTTGAACATAACTATTGGTTTTGTTGAGAGAAAGGAGTTAGACAAACAATTCAGCTGATCTATTCTGTTTTCACTGTTTCTTTGATCACTAGACAGCAATGACCTGAAATGTAGAACATTTGATAAAAACAAGAAGCTTTGATGAAGTTAAGCTACTTTTGTGATTTTGTTGTAGTTTAGCCTGCACCATTTCTCCAGTAGGTAGCTTCAGTGAAGCTTCATTTAATGTAGAAAAGCTTGAAGATTAACTCACTACATTTGCTAAGTAGCTTGCCCAACATTGTATATTGTGTATATATATA
>JAUZNJ010000031.1:120113-138161 GCA_034780135.1 Jordanella pulchra | reverse complement strand
TAGATAGATAGATAGATAGATAGATAGATAGATAGATAGATAGATAGATAGATAGATAGATAGATAGATAGATACTGTATATATATAGCGAGCAAAAGTGAGCGCTATGGCTGACTGGTTAATTGTTAGCTCCACTAATATTCAGATACATTTTCATAAGCAAAGATTAGATTATACAAAGCTTCCTCTCGCCATGATGTCACCATAACCTTCCACTTCTGGTGATTAAGCATCACTTTAGCCATGCTGAACAGTCATAGTTTTCTCATGGCTGTATCTGACCTGCACTAATTGAAAATAGAACAGCTGCTGTCATTCTATAGTTTAGATGTTAAAAGAGCCCCTTCATCTTGGCCTCGGGGCAAAAACATTGCACTCTTCTTTACATCACTGCTCACTGATCAAGGAAAGTTGACCTTTGTTTATGGTGCAGGCACAGCATAGGTGCTTTCTGGAGGAGGGAGGTTAATGCTTTCCAAAGAAGAATGGTGATGGTTATTCAGTTTTGGTAGACCGGCTCGCTGCTCAGACAGTAGAATTCATGAGGATCACTCAGACATGCAAGAATCAAGGAGAATACCACCTTGTGCACAATTTTACTGAAGATTAGCATTATGACTTAGTTAAAAGCTCCAAAATGTTGCTTTTGTATGATATAGGTACTTTTAATTATTAATGCTGAAGTAGCTGTGAGAGGAAATGAGAAATATCAATACATTTTCTGAAGTACTATCTTTCCATGTTAAAGTACAGTAAGTGTCAGTGGTTTAATGAAATGAAAACTTTCAGTACTAATGCATAGCTATTACTGGCATATTTTGCTGCATACTGTGTGTTGTGCAGCCATATTGGATGCAAGACCTGGGAATCTTTAAAGGCGAAATTCTGAATTTTAATCTTTGATGTTTTCCTCACAAGGAAATCTGAGTCCTAAGCACTAAGGGTGCTCAAAAGAAGTAATCGAAGATGAACTTGTGCAGAGACAGACTTGGAAAAAGATTCCTTTAAAATAGCTTTCATATTAAAATGTCCCTTTTTTACTCACTGAATGCCAAAGGAGACAAGAGAAACCCCCACCACCAAGAGGTCCAGGAGGTTGAAGTAATTCCTGCAGAAAGCTCCTTTATGGAGAAAAGCTCCATATGTTGTCATCTGAGGAAAGGACAGAAGGTATTACAGGTGCAAAAAAAAACAACATTTTTGTCATACATAGAGACAGTGTTACATTCTACACTCCAGTGGACTCAAACAGCCAGTACAAACATTTTTAAACAGGAATATTCTCAGCACTCAAAGTCCAGCAGTCACACACACACGCACACTTCTCCACTCTTTTAGATCACTCTGATTTGGGGTGGCGAGCTCATAGCAAAGAAACAGGAAAGCTAAATCTACCATCACCACCCCCACGGCCTTTGTGTACATGAATGTAGTAGTAAGTCATTTATTTCACAATACACTATAGGAGGAGGCAATCAAACATGCACCTTGTTGCCATGAAGTCAAACCTTGCAAGAGCTCTATTTATAGTGATTGGAAATTAGAAATAACCTTACTGTCACATTCATGTTGACCGTCCTCTTAAAGCACATTCTGATATGTTCTTTAAATGCTAAGAATAAACTGGAGGCAGCTCCCAGTTGAAACTTTGCAGTTCAGCAGGCAGAGAAGAAAAACCAGCCAAAATAACTCTTCTTCAAATGATAAAAGTAAAATACATGTTTTCCAAGCACATAAATGTGAAGCCCTGCAGAGAAGCCAAGACGGGTTACTGCTAACTACGAGCACTGAGGAATAGGAAGGCCAAAAGATGTTAAGATTTGATTTATTTTCCTTCTTTTTCTGAACGGCTGCAGAGGTGACTTCACATTAATATGCAGTCAGTCGGGGAAAGCAGACTGAACCATGCTCGGCACGAACATGGTTGGTTGTGCCCCCTCTTTTACGGTTATTCTGAAGAGCAGTCAGTATGATAAGCATGGAGCTAGGTAGCTTTGACTGGAGCTGGCTTTATGCTGTTACAACACAAACCCTGACCTCAACTTCAGCCAATGCCTTTGAAAAATGACGGAACACCCCATTAAATTTTGCATGGCAGACGGAGATTGCGTCGTGTTTTCCACCATTCCATCAAAATCATTTCAGCGATGACTGCCCCCAATGATGAGACACCCAAGTGAATATAATGCCATGTTCATGTAATGTTTCCTTCCCCCATAAGAAGCTCTTCGATTTAACGAATCTTGTGTCAATCGTAGTGTGTGCAACCAAAAGTTCCAAAATAGTATTTGTTTGCTTTTTAAAAGAGGTGCCATGAAGAATAAAAGCAAATAAGAGAAAGGAAACAAACAAGCTAGGTTGCACTGAGTGGCAGGTGACACACAAGGAGAGAATGCAGCAAGGCTCTCGCTGTCACTTTATGGGGTTACCTTCAATACGATCTCAAATGTAAACATACTAGTGAAGACATAATCTGCATAGCCTAGGACCTGGAAGGCAACGAGACGTTTGGAGTGTTATTGGAATGAGGTTAGTGACAGCACAGACAGGGGACACAGGGCATTTACCTTTAACACGATCTCAACAGTAAAGATAGCGGTGAAAGCATAGTCAAAGTAACCAAGTATCTGCAAAAAGCAATGTAGATGTTTAACAAAGACAGGTCATCATGCACCTTTATACATAATAAACAAGATGAAAGAAAGGAGAATATATTTAAGCATTTATAAAGGAGTAGTTCGAAGAGTTAAGTCACAGTTTTACGAGGTCAAATGCAGTTAAAAGAATTATGAACGGGGGAAAAATTAAACATCCTACCTGTGAATTTACAAACAGGACCGCACTGGCGTTTTTGCTGGATTTAGCTCATAAGAGATTTGTTTAAAGCTACTATTGTTTTCTTCTATAGATTTGTTAAATAAAAAGACAAATAACTTTTGTCAGAATGTTCCTACCTTACAAGGTGTGATATTGTATCAACAACACTTTTTACATAAATCTTTACTTTTCCATCAAATTTAAAAAGGAGGAAAATATAGTAAAACAGCACATTGCTGGAATTGCAGGAATACTGTGACATTGGGACATCAGTTTGCACTACTTTTCTGGAGTAAAAAGTATTATCGCTGCCTGAAACAGAGCTGTAAAACTGACGGGCAGCTTGGTTGGTCAAACCCAGTATAGCCATATATATAGTTTTGATCTGAGGATTTTCTGGCAAACTGCCTCGAACAAGAAACGTCGCTGGAGAAGTTACAGTATATAAGAGAGACGAATATTTTATAGACGATGGTGCTAATTCCATGTCTGAAAGTCAGCAGTTTTTAACTCCATACTTTCTAATCCCCAGACCATCTCAGGCTAAAAGGTCAATACTCTCCATAGTCTATAACAGCCTAGAAGTAATCAAACATTAGCTGCTGCAAGTTTATCCACTTGAAGCATTTGAAGCTGACTTAATTTAACCAGAGCAGACGGTATCTGAACACCATAGCATAATATTTCACCACAGCATGGTGAAATAGCAAGATTTAGTAATAATATACTTTTTTTTAAAGCTTTAGAATTATGCAGCACGTATGATATATAAATGGAGAGTCTACGTTTCAGTGATAGTGCTTAAAAAATGTTCTGAAATGATGAAACAGTTTTTGTCTTTGTTAAGGACCACATGCCATGTCTACAGTATCAGTTACATAAAAGACATTACCAGTGTTTTATACATTTAAAGCTGGGAATATTCACCTCATAAATCCTCCAAAACAAAATGCAGATATAAAGTTACGTTCTAAAAGAAACATTTTTAGTTATATTTAGCTTGGAATAACTTACGAATTTTCTCAAACTTTGTAAATTCGTATCCAAAAACATTTCTCAACAGTGTACTTTCAAAGTGTGCAAGTTTGAGACAAACAGCAGTACATTCAAAAAGAAGACATCTTCAAATAATTAAAGCTAAACAAAAATGTATAGAAGTTCATCTTAGATTCATGGATTTCAAACATTGCTGAGCAGTTTATCAACAAGCAGAAGAACAAGAACAGTGTGATTACATTTTATCTGTATTTTTAGTCTTCTATCCTAATTCAAGATGAATTCCAACAGTCCCAGTTGGAACTTCTATCTAATGTAAAGTGGGCCACTTTGACCCAATTACATGAGGCATATTCTGCATGCATTTAGACCATGAGTCTATAACCTTGCAAGCTTATGTGACAATTTTACAGCAGTTCAACTATATAAAGCTTTTATGTACATTTAGGATCATTTTAGAGACAATAAATTGTTTTCTCAAAGAATAAGCTGTTTACTTATCAAAGACCTCACAGAAATATTTGTTTCTGCAGAAAACGGGTGAAGTTTTGCTGCAGGGGAGAAAAAAAAACAAGGGAAAGAAGTAACTCTGCTTTGCAATATTCCCACAGTGTGGATTTAGAAACTAAACTAAACTGGATGATAATTTGATTAATGTTTAAGTATAAAGGTGATGATTTGCAATTTACAAACAGTATCAACTTAGCTAATGAAAGATAGCAAAATACTCTTTCTCCACCCTTTAATTGTTCTGTTGTTTAAAAGACAACCATCACATTCATTGTGAATAAAAGTAATTATTCGCAGCAGATTTCTATGGTATCGTTTATCACTTCTTGGGTAATTATCAATTATTTTAAATTCTTATTTTGATAATAGTGTTTAATGCAGCAAAGGTTTAAAATCAGTTCTTGTGTACCTTTATGTACCTTTTTTTCCCTTTGCATGTATTTTTCATTTCTAATGCACTTTCTTTTATCCTTAAAGCCTTATTATTATTGGACTTGCTACGAATTTTGCTAAAAAAACATGCATCCAAACATGAATCTTAAGGGAAATTACATTAAATAAATTCTGAATAAATATTCAGAAGTTACAGTTTTCTAACTAATGTATGACTTTGAATTCATTACACATCATTGTGTGTTGTTTTTAAGTGTATACAGTATAATGCATACAGTTCCTGTACTATTTGCTTTACGCTGGATTATTACAGTGTCCTAAATTTCACTGTCTGGTCTTTCAGCTATTGTGACATAATTTTTCAAATCATAATCAATGCATCAAATGTTAATTTGATGAAATTTGCACCTTATAAAATATTGTTATATAAGAAAGTGTGTGCACTCAGAAAATAGGATATATTTCTTCCACACTCAAAGAGCTAAAACATGCAAAAATCAAGAGTGGGGTCGTTAGAGGAAACAAAGCCGTGCCAAATAAGCTTTATGACCTACAAGTGATTTATCATTAGTGTCGCTTCTTCTTCTGACCTGTTTTAAACATGCCTAAGTTGTGTCTAAATTTTTTTGTTAAAGCTGTGAAAACTTACGATGTTTCTGGCGGAGAAGTTTCGGATCGGATCTTCGGCAGCAAGCGACACAGAGCTCAGCATGATGAACACCAGGATGAGGTTGGTAAATATGTGGTGATTGATGAGTTGGTGACAAAACACTCGAACTCTGGAAGGAACAAAGTAACAGCAGGATACTAGATGAAACCTTTACTTTTAATCACTCTCTTTCTGTCTGGAAAAAACACAGGAGCTTGAGCTAATGGCTGCATGGTTGTTCATTAACTTTTCTCCACTCACTAAAAAATGCTGAAACAAATAAATATTCTCTTTGTAAATCTTTGGGACAATAACATTTAGCAAAAGCAAACACATTTATTTAGGTGGGTTTTTATGATTCTTTTGTGTAATGAATTTTATGTGCCGGTTCCGAAAACATGATCTGCTTTTATGAGGGGTATCTAAATATTTAAAAAGCTGTATATTTATAACCTTATGATAAAATGTGTCTTACGGGTTTGTGTTACTGAAGATGAAGAAGGCACTTCCTTCTGGGATCGGAATGATCTTTTCCTTCTTAACCAGATCAGCGATGACTGGCCGAGGACCCGATGGGACTTCTGGGTCTTCTTCATCTGCTCCGTTGTCATCATTATCCTCGTCCTCATCATCCTGTTAAGAAAATAATAATAGTAATAAAATATGTGTACAAGTAGCAATATATCATTGTAAAAGAACGGGCCATACCTTTTCATCTTTGTCATCATCCTTCTTATCCCTAAAAGTTAAACATTCATTTTGTAAGAATTTATCTTTGTACACAACAATAGTAAAAAAATTATGCTTCACATGAACAGGAAAATCAAGTTCTCACCCCTTCTTATCTCCTTCATCTGTGTTGAGAGACTCTGCATCTGCCAGGTTGTCCACAGCAATAGCCAAGAAGACATTTAGGAGGATATCTGAGCAAAAAGGTCAGTGAAGAATAACCTTCCGATTTGAAAGCAAAAACCCCAGTTAACACTTTTGCAGTGTTTAAAACCACATAGCAGCCAGAGGAGTCAGGATACAGTTTCCACATATGAAGAGAATGATAAAGTAAAAACACACGATCATCCCGGAGGAGGAGGGGCCTCCGTATGCCATGATGCCATCATACATAACAGCGTTCCAGTCTTCTCCAGTCAAGATCTGCAAGAAAACAACATGAAAGGTGGAAATAGTTCAATTTATAAATCCCCTCTGATTTATTTTTACAATCTTCAAAATATTAAAGAATTTAAAGGTGCATCTGCCTATACAAGAAAAAAAAACACTTGATCATGATACATGAAGTGTATATACAACAAATGTCTGTCCTGATACTCTTTTGATTGTCCTAAGCAGACATAAACAATACAGCAGAACCATTTGAAAGCCAAATGATAGTTACACAATGGAGACCAACCATCTTTCAATGCAGTCCTGTAAAGCAGCAGCTCAGCATGGTTGAAAACCTTCAATATTAATTAAACATACTAATTTACAGCAACTCTAACTTCAAGTCAATCCTCCCCAGATCCTCCTATCAGAACCTCAAGGAAAAAGAAAATTCACACAAACTGGGACACAGCAAGGTAAGATTCAATCTGCCTATTTATAAAGTTGTTTGTTAATTAGGCTTTAGAGGATATGTATACCAATCAATACTATCAATAATATCAGGATTAATGAGGATGTTTACTTACTCATCCATCTACTTAGTCATCTAATTTATTTCTTTTTTACGCTGGATCTTGGAGCTTTCTTTATTGTTTGCACACTTAGCTGGGAGGTGCTAACAGGCACAGAGGTAATACGCTACTGCTTGTGTACCCCCTGCACACATGCACAGTTGTTACTGTAAATATAAACAAAGAGCTCTATTTATCAATAAACTGAGTCAAAACAAAGTGTAACGTGTGAAATTAACAAATAATAGCACAGCAGGACATTGTGATCTTTTGGAAAAAACTTTACAAGCAACCAGAGTGATTACTGTTTATAAATTAAAAAAATCTGAAACTAACTATAACGAGTTAAACATTTTGACTTGGAAACATTTCTGAAACCTGTGTGACCTTAATATGTATTTAACACAGGCAACATTATGTAATAGAGGCAAACAGTTTATACTCGCTGTCATTACTAGAGTCCACATAAAGTTCAGAAATAAAGACTTTTAAAAGCACTGCTAACCCCTCGCAGGGTTAGCAGAAAATTAAGAATATGATCTGGAATAAGGAACACTGAACAAAATCTCAGGAAACTAGATGATGAAATATCTGATTCTAAATATTTAGGAACATTGTTTGAATAAAAAAAAACATGATCATCTATTCTTTTCAATGTTGCATGTGTTGTTCAGGATATTTTGGAAAGAAAAACCTTCATATTAAAGTATGTCTGATTCTGATTCATAGCTTAAGGCTAAATAAGACAAATAAATACCTGAAACACAGTGAGGAGGGCTTGGGGAAAGTTGTCAAACGTGCTCCTCTTTGTCTGGGTTTCGTCAAAGTTGAACTTTCCACCAAACACCTGCATGCCCAGCAGGGAGAAGATGATGATGAAAAGGAAAAGGAGCAGCAGCAGGGAAGCAATGGACTTCATGGAGTTGAGCAGGGATGCCACCAGGTTACTCAGAGACTGCCAGTGCCTATGGAGGCCAATGGAAACAGGAATTTACCTGAATAAATAAACTGCAAAAAGAGGAGCTATGCTAACAAACATAAAGTTAGAAAAGGAACTCACCTTGTGACCTTAAAGATCCTCAGCAGACGGACACAGCGGAACACAGAAATACCGAGAGGAGACATGATTTCCAGCTCCACCAGAATGGTTTCAGTGATTCCTCCGCACACCACAAAGCAGTCGAAGCGGTTGAACAAGGACACAAAATAGGCCTGCAGGCCCAGACTGTACATCTTCACTAACATCTCACACGTGAAGAGGGCCAGCAGCACCTTGTTCGCCACATCTGAAATGCAGAGATAAAGGTATTTCTCTTTTGTTCTCCTAATCTAACCTCATGTCATTTCCTTTTTTTATCATTAAAGTCTGTAAACATAGAAATCACTCTTTTCTATGAGATAAGGAAGAACAATGAGAACAGGTGAATAGACAAACATAGCAGGGCTAAAATGTGGGTAAACACCGTCAAACTGAGTTCAGTGTAGTCCAGTAGTTGTTCACAGTCTAGTACGTTTTTAAAATGAGACTACAAATAAAGACAAGTCAATCTAAAGAGTAAAGCTGCCAAAAGTGCTCTTAAATGTATAAGTAATTAGCAGTTAAATTGGTAAATTTAGATTTTTGTTTTCTAACAACTTGAAAAAAATCTAAGTAGCATTAGAAGTGGTGGAGTGGATGTACCTTATCTTATGATAAAGAAACTAATCTGAGTTTTCATCTTAATTTTATCTGAAGAGATGCAATTTATTTCAATCCCATAATGATGCCTGGGTGTCAAACATGTTTATATTCAGGCTACTTCGGCCTGTTTCAGCTGAACAAAATGGGACTTCTAACTTTATCATTACATTTAGAAAAAGCCCATTAGTCTGGCATTACAACTATTACTCCCATTTATTTCACAGCTACTTAACTTTTTTTGGCTCTTGGGGGCCAGATGCTGCGAGTCGCCTTGAGTTTGACAAATGTGCCCTAATAGTTGCTGTTGTGACGTGGTTTTTGTTAGTAACTGGTGTATCTGAGTGTTTTGATCATACCCTGCACTTGTGTTAACCACAGAGGCTGGTTGTAATGCTCTGATGAGATGGTGAGCGTGTTGAGGAACACCAGGATGATGACCAACCAATAAAAAGGTACCGACTTTACAGCCAAACGGCACTTCCTGCGGCAGAACCGGTTCCAGCGGCGCCAGCGCCGACTACGAGGAGAGAGGAGGATAAATATAAACTTAAGAAAATACACACAATGCAGTCTTCTTACTACTGTCCAAGCCTCAAGGGAACCGTGTGAGTAGAATTTTGCAAGTCCTACTGAACAGCAAATGAGCTTAAAACACTGAGTAAGGCTTTTCTATAAAAATACCTTATGGTACATGCTGACCTTACAAAAGCAGCTAATTTGTCATGCCAAGAAAAAAAAAGTGTTATATATAAAGACAAACGCCTGGAACAGACTTATAGTGGAATACAATCTTACAACTTGTACTTTCTTTTCACACCAGAAGATTCATCCTGACAGATATACTGACCTGAACTTTGACTTTGAGATTTTTTGACTGAAAGAAGCAGAAAATAAATAAAGTCTTTCAGAAACACTGAGGCATCAAAGTTATGACATCACATTATGTTTATATGGTTTAAAAGCACTATGGGCTAGCATTGAAGTTATATATTGTTGTTCTGTACAGACCACAGAGGCCCACAGCAGGGTGTTTTTTCCTCCTCCCCGTTCTGATTCTCTGTGTTGACAGATTCAGTTTCACTGGCCGGAACGCTCGCTGCAGCAGCACACAGAACAATTATTAGGACTTATTAAATCAAATGCTTTTATCGTCATTATTTATTAAAAACAATATAAAGCATATCAAAAAAGCATGAAGAAAATTTTCAATCCATGTTATTTAGAGGGCTTGTGAATTAACATCACAGTGCATCGCATGTTTGGTTTCTCCAGATATGCTGCACGACACACGGAGGACCCGCTTCCCAAAAAGACTGTGTGCCGCCAATGCTGGATTCCCGACACAAACAAAGAAGTTAACTTGAAATAATCATTGATATATCATTATAGTGAGGGGAGAAGTGATCTTAAAAAGCTGCCAGAGGTAACTTTTTTAGACGTTTTAGCCGCCTTGTTTGTAAAGTGAGGCCCTGCAAATAACAGTAGCTAAGAAATTATGGAAAGTGACAAAAAAATGTTGGGAAATATTGCTATAGATGATTTCTTTTTTCATTTTGCCATCTCTTTGACAGCTTGACCAGCTGTATCCCACAGAGGTGCTCTTATCCCATTACACTGCAGGGGCAAACACTTCCACTCAATGTGGCAGTTAATAATACAACAAAAATTCCCCATTTATTATTTTTTATGCAGTATAATAAAACAAAAAACAAGCAGGCTCCACCTAACAGCCTGCATCTAAAGCCAATGTCCCCACACTGCGTCACGCTGCTGATGTTACATTCACAAGCCAGAGTTTACTTTAAAAAAACCAGGAACGCTTGAGTTAACTGCTGAACAGTGAATTCAAGACAGACTTTTCTGCTTGTGCTGCACTCAAACACTAAAGCTCCAATAGAAAGAAAGAACAGTTGGGTTGTTGTTATTATCTGCATGATCCTGAAGGTAAGGCAGTGATAATGCATTTAAATACACAACTCTTATATCAGGGATAACCGATGCTAAAAAATACAGATAAAAATCAGAGAGCAGGTCAGAATTCTTACTCCTTGTCTTTAAAACGATACACTTGCTGCACTCGCGACACTTGATGATAAGTGGTGTGAAATTTCTCTGCTGGGCTTATGTGGACAAGTTGTCTTTGATTCCTGAGCTTTCAGACAGCTTTCAGCTCTGAAAGCAGTGCTGACTGCTGGAGTCGTGATCTGGGTTTAGCCCCGTTTTCCAGAGTCAGACTTCTGCTTTTAAACTAGGGCATAGGGAGTTAAGTATGTTAAGTGGCTGCTCCATGCACAGCCATTTTCCCCCAGCAAATCAGTCTTATTTATTAGCAAACATGTAAGGTGTTTATTTGCATTTTTTGGACTAGTGAGCAGGAGAGAAGTACATGTTGTGAAGTAAAGGAGTGATGACATGTTCGCAAAGTTACAGTGCACCAATGTGTATTTACATATAAGTTAATATAGTAATATTATTAGTAAACAGACAAGAAATGCAGTCGACTTTAATATGATCATTTCTATCTTGAAAAGTCTTGACTGTGTATCACACTGCTGGAAACTAAAACACAAAAACTAATCCCAATCAGGCTACGCACCACGTTGAGCTAATAAGTTGATCTACATTTTTCTGTGGGGTTACAAAATAAAATAATAACAATTTTTATCCCCATTGAGTTTAAGGGAGTCAGAGAAAGTAGATGTAATAGAAAATTTTCTACAACAAATCATGTCTGTGGTTTATTCAGGCATCATAAAAGTGAGACATTCAGCTACATTATACAGGAAAGCTTCTGTCTGTTATGGATTTGGAAAAGTTGGAATCCTTTCAAAAATCTTACAGTTACAATGAGGGAAAACAATATCTGAATAAACACAGAAATGTGATTACGAAAAGGTAGTTTTGTGATATGATTTATAGCATGTATCTACAAATAACTATCAAGAAAGTTCATTAAATGTGAAAAACATGGACAATCGTTCCAAATGGTGTATTATCCAGTTCCCTTATTTAAAAAAATGAGTCCGCTGCATCCATCGCTAAATAGGAAGTTCTTTATTAAAACATACAATAATAGGAGTTTTAATTAGTTTTTGTTTAGACTTCAGTTAACATTGAATTGTGTTTGTCAAGAAACTAGAGAATTTGTTTCAACAAGAGATACAAAGAAAAAAAAGAAGTCGTTGTTTAAAGGAATCTTTCAATATTCTTTAGAAACTATTTTCAGTGACACTAAGGATTATAGAAAAGGACTTGTTGAAATTACTAGACATAACATTTAAGTAATTCAATATATTCCAAAGACAACCCACTTCTCAAAGTTTTACTAATTATTATCAAAGGTTATTTATTTGTTAAACGTGATCCAAACAACACACACACAGACACACATACAGTATGTGGACAAAAAGACAAACTAAAGCTTAACTACACTAAAGGGAGAACCACAGGATTTACCATGAGTGTCAGACGACTGGCTGAACCACCCAAACCTTCCTTTCTTCTTCTCAGTGAGGTCAGCCAGAGTCACCCCTTCATGTGCAATGCATGCAAGCCCCCATGCATTCAGACACAACGGCACAGCAGAGGGATATGGGGGGGCAGGGGGAGAGGGCGAGAATGAACTACTATCAAAATGGGTCAGAGCACACAAGCACCACAAGACAACAAGAGTATTCAAAATATCGATATCCAACAATAACAAAAGCAGCAGGAGTCACACTGGCTTGCAGACACTGAGTAGGGCAGAAGAACAACAATGGAGAGCAGTTAGTCACAGGAAGCTGAAAGTGACGAGGACCTGGACTAACATGCACACATGTTAGCTGCTGGGACTCATAGATTCCCCACTGACACTTAAAGCTGCATGAAGATGAATATTGGAGCGTAACACTGCAGACCACTGGTCTTAATTGTAAAAATTCTGTGAAATGCTGCTTATAGAAAAAAAAAAACTAAATATATGTAATAAACTGAAACATATAAGAACAGCAGGTGGAGCACTTGTATAAATATATAAATGATGCAATAAGCCAGCAGAGTGAGAAAAAAACAACATTTTGTAATACAAGGTACGTCCAAAGCAGGCTGAGGGCTTTTGAATGCAATTAGATTATTTGCTCCTTATGACAACTTACCGTAACGCCACCTCAAAATATGCAAATTACAGCTAAAAATATGTTGATATCTCAGTTAATACATGCTGCATTTTCTGTATTTTTTGTCATTGTGTTTACTTAAGTGAGAGCAACAATGTTAAGAACAGTTTCCCACCATGATACGAATTTACTGAACTTTTACACGAGGTTTTATTTAAACACAAGTTTGATCCACCTGCTGTTTCACGTTAGCCAATATTAACAAGTTCATGCAAAATGTAAGTATTACAAGGATTAACCAAACCTCCAATCAAAATAATGTTGCTTCTTATTAATTTTATAAAAAAAATAAAACATGTTTAGGATGAAGTGTTGACAGATTATTTGATATTAAAATTAGAGGGTTAGGTTTAGGGTTAGCAATTGCAATTGAGCAGGAACAAGAATAGAAAGTCAAGCTACAATTTAAGCAGAATATGGAGTGAATATTTATTTATATTTATTTAACTGTAAATATACAAAACATCTGCATTTACTTAACTGCACTGGTAAACAGTAATAATGCAGTTAAATGAAGTAAATGAACAAATAAATGTGGTGTCTTTAAAATTGTTTTTTGACACTTATTCCAGCAACTGTGATTCTTATGGAACTGAGCTCATTTTTTTTTCATTTTAGACACAACAATCTTCTTAGGTTCTTTAAAATATGCAGGCAGTACTGTAAACATATTTCAAAATTCATTTACTATTGCATGGTTGGTAAGAAAGTTTAAACATTTCCTTTCTTTGAGGGTCTTTTATTGCTTATTTTATGTTTTAATTCTTCATTCAAAGTGTTGTGTTGAAAGTAGATTTCAGTGCAGCAAGCTGATCTGGTCGCCATGAAATGTGCGAATCATCAACTAAAGCCAAAAACATTCAAGCAAATGAAAAAAAAAATAAAAATAAAATCAAAGCTGCTGAATATTTTCCTTCATGATTCAGAAAAAGCATGTTGGGGTCCTTCTGAGAGAGAGGAAGTGGAGGTGGTTTGCTTACGGTTCCTCTTGCTCCCATCCTCAGCCTCATCCTCGTTGTCAGGGTCGATATCTTCAGCCTGAGTGATCCAGTCCAGGTAGCCCTTCAGGTCCTCTTCCAGCTGCTGCTTCTCACGCAGCTTCTGGAAGTCTCCTCTAGCTTTAGCTTTTTCCCTCTCCTTGGAGAACTCTCTGCAATTGAAGCAGTAATCATTAAACAAAGCAAACACATACAAGTACAACGATGTGCAAAACTTAATACAAACACTAATATAAAACCAATCACAGCAAACAGGACAGACAAAGAATACCAGATATTCCAGAATTTATGGTCTCTGGTAGTTATCTACTCCGTGGTATGGAGCAATATTTAAGAGTCTGTGTTTTTTTGAACTCTTGCCACTGGAGGGAGATGTGCACATTAATGAGACCAAGTGCTATAAATGGAGTCCAGCAGTACAGTAGCATATCCTTGAGGCAAACATTTTTATCAGAGAATAAAGGTAATTTCTGCAGATAGTGTGTTTTACAAAGACATGCAGAATTTCACTTAAATCCCTTTTTATGTGAATTTTATGGTGAAATAATAAGGGGAAAAAATATCAATACTAAGATAAAGAGTCATTAAGTAAAATAAAATGACTGAACCAAATACATAGTAATGATGCAACATTTTAACGATTAAAACGCAAAACGAAACAGGAAATTTGCTCAGTGGTGAGGAAGATGGAGAGAAGGTAGAAATTGTTAAATTCAAAGAAGAGAAAACTGAAGTTAACAGATAAGATTAGTTTAAATTTTAAAAAAAGTGCAGGTGCACCTGATGTAACAGCTTTGTGAAACTTAATGTCTTTCTAAAAAAAGAAAAATAAACTCTCTTTCCTTCCTTCCAACTGATCAACCAGCCAGAGTTAAATCTACTGTAATACCAAGCCCCGCTCTGCAGAGCTGGGAAAGCAAACTGGGGTTTGAGAGGGCTTAGGAACACAGAGGGAGAGAAGAGGGCGAAGAATATGATTGATTTTTTTCAGAGAAGGATGACTGTGTTTGGGATAGGCTGAAGGGTGAAATGTTCACAATGCTGTTGTTAAAGACGAATTGCAACAGTTAAACAGCTTCAAGATGTAACAAACATATTACAGACAAAAAAATGTTCATTTAATGCAGATAAAACAAAATTTATGATATTTGAAAACAAAAGAAAACAGTACTGAAATAAATCTATAGATTTGTGGTGTTGAAATTTCTGGGAGTAGTAATTGATCATAAACTAAGCTGGAAACGGCAAAATGAATATTTAAAAGGAAATAATTTCAAAGTCATTAGCAATTTTACATAAAACAAAAAATATGCTAAATTTTGCATTTACTGTATTACTCTGATATACCCTTATTTAATATACTATGTAGATTTATGGGGGAAAACTTACAAAACTACAATAGAAACGATTGTGTTGCAACAACAAACAGCAAAGTATTATAAATAAAGCAGGATTTTGTTTATTTATAAATTCAAGTATAATAACATTAACAGATTTTGTATATTATAGAATAATGAATTTAATGTAAAAAGAAAAACATGAATTACTTCCAGAATATATCCAGCAGTTTTTCTATTTCAGAAGGTCAATATAATTTTAGAGGTAAATGTAAATTCACGTTACAAAAAGTCACAACGGAAATCAACATGAGACCTATCTCTCTTGCCGTAGTTGGAATGTGGAGCACTGCTAGTTCTGAGTTAAAGTCTTCTGCATACTTTCTTAGTTTAAAAAAAGCTGTGCTCAACATTGGATTTGAAAATTACAGTTGTAAATGACACACATTTTCTTTTATTATTACTGAGTTATTTATTTTTACATGAAGTGCATTTATCATCTTTTGCCTTTCAGGCACAATATTGTTTATGTCAACACAACGCATCTTTCTCTTTTCTCTTTTTTGTGTCTGAATAAACTTAAACAGAACAGGTTATTTTAAGGAATTAGAGTATCTCTAAATTTTTTTTTTACTAATTGATTAATTTATGATTCAGATTTAATTCACACATTTTAATATTTCTAAAGTCTTGCTTTCTAACATCTCATGAAAACATTTATTTTTGGTATATTACGGTATTCTCTGATTATACGGAGGTCAGTATTGTTTCTAACTAATTGTAACAATGATCAAAGAACATAAATTACTGCTTGAAATATATCACACATGAATCCTTATCATTTTTATCTAGTAACTTAGCTTTTGGAAATTCATTTCTACAACTGAGATTCGGCTGTATAACTACGTCCAAATAAAAATTGCTAGTTCTGATTTATTTTGTACCACTTCTTCTAAACACAGAAAAACATGCTTTCCACACTGCAGGCCAAATCCACTGCACAGGTTGCCTCTTACCCACTCAGCACACCCAACACAAGGTTTAAAACGAAAAAGGAGCCCAGTATAATCAGGCTAACAAAATAAATCCACGGCGTTTCCCATCCAATGGCATCATTGACCTACAGGAGCCGAAAGCAGCTGGTTAAATGACACAGACACAAACAAAAACAGAGAACCTCCAGCCGTAAAGAAGGAGGAAGCCTCTGTCTTTAAAGAGAAAAAAAAGGTTCTTACCCACTCAACACACCCAAAACCAGGTTAAGAACGAAAAAGGAGCCGAAGATCACAAGACTGACAAAGTAAACCCATGGAAGCTCAAAGCCCATAGCATCGTTCATCTAGAGAAGCAAGCATGTAAGGAAGAGAAGAGAGAGAGAGAATAGGAAAAAGAGAGTAAAATAAGCAGTAAAGATGGAAATAAGGTAAAAAAATGAGCTGTACACAAGTCAGCTGTCTTAAAGGACACATTATAAAGCAGAAATAAACTATTTTCTGGTTTATAGAAAATGTAGATAATGAAATGACTACTTTCTCTGAAGCCCAGTTCAAGGTGCTGCACATTGTTTGCAGCTGTCGGAGAATGTCTCCTTCAGAGATCTATTTCAGATTTTCTATTTCAGTTTAGCAGATTGCTGTTCCAGAGGAGGCCAAGCTCAGAGTGGAATAATTCAGTCTCTCATCTTTTACCATAAATCAAAGTGCAACTCCAGTTATTTTCTTTTTATTTTGATTTCATTTATTCTTTGCATCAGAAGTTTTGAATAAATTAGATCTATCAATGTTTCCTCACACCTGGATAATTGAGTGGGTCACTATGAGAGATTACGAGGTGATGAGAAAAATCAGTTACACACATCATAAAAAGAAACGTGTTTTTTTGTTTAACATTAAATCAGACAACTTTTCCAATCTGTAGACCGATGAGGCCTCCATACTTATTTTTATTTGTTAAGCCTTAGATCAGGGTTTTTTATTTTGAGCAGACTTTAACATTAACGGTATTGTTCTTAGGCCATCTTGTAATCTGATATGATAAGGGTTTTTGTGCCTTTAAATACTGTGCTGGCTGAGACTCTGAGATGTCACTTCCAAATTTCCATATAATGTTAATTTTCTCCTAATGCTATCTACTTTGTTTAGTTTGACAAAACTACCATCTGATGTGATGATGCCGCCTCTGTACTTCAAAAGTTGGATTCTGGTTATTTGGTTTGGAAGCTTTGCTTTTTTTTCCAACTATAGCAATGCTTATTATGCCAAAACAGTTAAAGACATTCACCAAAAATGAAGGTCTATGTCTCTGTGTGCATGTACAAACTGTAATCAGGCCGCTATGTTTATTGTAAAGTAATGGCTTCTTCAATTCTGAGTGGGTTTTTGGGCCATGTTATAATTATAATTATACAGGTAACTAGTCTTACTAGCTTCGGTCACCATCCATAAAAGGCTTTTTGCTTTTGTTCGATGGTTCATTCATGCATCTTATGCCACAACTTATCAACCTCTAACATACAACTTCACTCTTTACTGAATGGAATAGTATATTATATGTAAGTGTCACTAAAATAATTATTTCTTGAAACATTTTATGTTTATTTCTAAAATTTAGAATAATGTATTTTAAGTTGTTTAGTTCATGTTTTAAGGTTTGTGTTAAATGATTGTATTTTATTTTGACTCGAACTGTTTTGTTGGAAGTTATCGCGAGATTTGTGTACATGCGTGAGGCTGCGAGATTTGAATAAACGTAGAAAAAGCTGAACTGAGCTACACGCAGCAGACTCGTGTCTCCGGTAGCAGTCAAGGTATTTTATAGTTATGTTTGTAATGTTTTGT
>JAUZNJ010000031.1:100054-120013 GCA_034780135.1 Jordanella pulchra | reverse complement strand
GCTGGCAGGCAGAGGTTCAGGTGAGCTCACACAGAGCTTCAGGCAAGAGACAGGCTTCCTAGGAGGAAAACAGAAGCAGGTTAGTCTCAGAACAGACTGGTAACTGGAGACTGATTTCAGAGGCTTAGGTGGCTAACCAAACGAGGTCAGTTAGTTAGGTAGGTAGGTAACACTGCGGCGTCGAAGTAAGGTCTGGCAGCTGCTTAAGTAGTGAGGTCTCCTCTGATGAGCTGACGACCCTCAGGTGTGTGAGGGCTCCAGCCCAGGAGACCCACGGCGCGCTCTGCTGGAGAAAGATGGCAGACAGACTCCGGATCCCAACAGTTATGCTATATGGTACACAAACAAATTAGATTAAATTCATGTGCATTCAACTAACAAAAGTATTTTTCCATACATACTTGCACCAATACATTTTTTAAGTCATGCTGTAACCGAAAAAGTAAAAGGCTGAACCTGAGGACTATTTTTTTCTTATCCTGTAAAAGTCTGTAAAATTATCCAAGAAATCAATGACTCAAAAATAGAATTTTACAACAAAGCAAAATAGAAGATAAACAGCATTACAAAATTGTCTCAAGGTTATTCTCCATTATTTCACTTGTCATTTGTTTTTATTTTTATTGTAACCTATAAATGTTTTACCTTTCAATTTAAAATATTATATGACACTAAATTAAGTGACAAAGGAAGCAAAAACAACAAATCTGTAAGGGCACAAAAAAGTTTTTTGCAGGTTTGTTTGTCCTATCTTAGCTCAGCCGGCACAGAAGAGCTAAAACCCAGAACATTAAGACAACTGTGATATAGAGGTGATAATCCTGGAAGTTTGGTTTTAGGATTACAGATGGTGCAGAATTTTTACACAAAAGGGCAACACGATATTATGGAAATTATCTGGCAAAGTACAAATAAAACAAGGTAACAGATCCTCCACATCTGAAAGCTTACACCAGTCACTCTACAGCCATGTTGTATAAATAATTTAAAATTTTATTGAAAAGTTCCTTTATTTTAATAAACCATTTTATCAAGTAAAGCATGTTAAAATAATTAAAAATGTTTTGAAATTTGTATTTCTATTAATTATGGTGATTTTCTGCTTACAGGTAATATAATTCAACTATATTTATGATTTGAATGTCACATCTGACCAAAAAGAAAACATTTTAATACAGCAATGTAGTCTAAACTTAAAGGTTTTTATTTTCCAAATGTTCTTGAAAAAATGAGCCTCATCCAGTTTCATAATCTGTTTTAATATAAATATAACTGTAGATAATGTCTGGAAACTAACCCAGAACATATCAAGGTATAAAAAATTACATTTCTCTTCTGCACTTTTTAAAGCTCTGAAAAAAAATTGTTAGTTTTTCATTAAATTGAAAAAATGTGAACATATTTTTTTTTGAAGTATTTCTTAAAGTTTTTTTTTCCAATTCTGTGTGCATGTTGCTCAGGACCCTAAACATTTATGAGAAACATTTCCTATTCATAGGAAATGTTGGCACAATAAAGCTTTCTTCGATTAATATTTATATTTCTTTTCTAGACACACCCAAATATGAAACAAACACATGAAACTGATGCATTTTAACTAATTGAAGGAACAATAATCATACCAGTTCATTCTCATACATTTATCATCAACTTTAAACCCTAAAGTAACATCTAACCACATCCCAATGCTTCAGTGTCTTTTTGTAACTGTGATTTTTTTCCAGTATGGTTTGACACACAGTACGTTAGATCCCAGTTTATGTAAAGACTTTGACTCCCTCTGCAGGCGCAGCTAAATGGTGTATCACATGTTGATCACCTGATTTTCACCAAATATTCATAGGAATGTATTCCTGCACATTTACTCTGAAATGTGTCATATTTGTATTTATTGGATATCTATTTCTTGTAAAAGATGCAGTTTAATTATTGTCGTTTTCATATCACCTACCAAAGAGGCTACATCTCAAAATATGCCTTCTTGGCCAAGTTGGCATATTTAAAAAATATTGATTGAAATGCTAGGTCTCTGTAAACTTTGAAACAAATAATCCAAAATAAAAACTTATAAATTTTTAAGAAGAAAGATCTGCTGATAAAAAAAGCTAATATAGAAAAATGCTCTTGGAATATCTAATAAAAAGCATTTCACACTGTTGATCATAAGCATGGTTATTATAAAAAATATGGTATATGTCAAAGCCAAATTCAGGTTCAAATTCTATTCTGGAAACAGTTTTGCAGCATTAAAGAAGAAATGCACATTAATTCTTAAATCTGGGGTAAACCAAGAGTTAAACTTCCTTTGGATTCTGAGGTAAAAATAGCTTCATAAGGTATAAGTTGCAATATAAGAAGACAGGAGAATCACAAAGGTTCTCCAGTAAAAAAAATCAAAAAAAAATCATCACAGGTTCAGAATAGTACCCCGCAAAAAAGAAAAAAGTATTAAGATTTTTCAGCCCTTTATCAGATATATTCTTCTTTCCTGCCTACACGGATCAAGGTTAACCTGTCAGATCAGAACAAAAAATAATAATAATGATAATAGTCCTCATGTTGAAAAGGTGTGTCTTCTGTGTGCATGTTGATTGGCAGGCCTGATACAAACCAGTGAAAGCTTCATTGTTCTATGGCAGAAGGCTATACTACCAAGCTACTACCAGCCTTTGATATGCTGGATGAGGCAATTTTTTTTTTTTTTTTTTTTTAAGGAAGTTTGATCGAATATATTTATCTAAATACAACTGTTAGGTTTAATAATGACGTTATTATAAAATTAAATTGATGCCCATTTCCCAAACTGGGAGGATCTGGGAGCAGTGTCCTCTGCAGGTGTGGGACCAGGAGATGACTTAAGCTTTTGAATATTTTCCATCCGTTATCTTTACCACTTTATCCCTTCAGTCTTGTTGGGGATTCTGTCCCCATCAACAGCTGTCATTGAGTTAAAATCAGTTAACTCAATGCAGAGTGCGGCTGTGGCGAGCTGCTATTTCATAGGAACATTTAGGAAATTTGCCATTCACAACCCTTTTATTGAGAGTAAAACGGATCTGCTTTGTTATACAATTAGAAACATCCTTTTTCTTTTCTTTACTCAGCAGGAAATTAAATGTGTTAAGATCTACTATAAAGTTTATCATTTGTTTTGGGGAACATTTGATAACCTGACCAAGGATGTAACCCAACCTTCTGAGAGAAGTTTAAGGACAGACTGATGGGTGCAGTTATAAAAATGTGACATGATTTATTTTTCCCAAGCATATTTTATTGCAGCCAGGACAAATAATTCATTAACATGTATGGCTTTTGTAAGGTAAAAAACATTATTGCTAAGTACTTACTATTTCAAAACATGTTCAAGTTTTAAAAAGATTAATAAATAAACATCTAATTGAACATAAATTTCAAAGAACGGGTACAGTATATATTTTAAAAGTCATCTAATTATTTAAAAAATTGTACACCAACTTGACAAAAAAGTAAAACAATTCTGTTCAGTTGAAGAAGCTAGCAGACATGAAATTCTAGATCTAAGGGTTGTGGCATGGCTTTGCATATTTTATTATATTGTGATTCAGTACATCTAAGGTTATCTTTATTTAGATTGGTAAAATGCACTGCTAAAAAATAGAGGGAACATGTAAACAACACAATATAATTTAAATTAAATCAAAATGTTAGAAAATCAAACTGTCCACTTTTAGGAAGCAACACTGATTGACAATCACTTTTTTTTTTTTTTTAACAGCCTTAGTGGCTCGTTTTTTTAGACAGTAGGCTGGCAGGAAAGGGGGTATGAGAGAGGGAGAGACATGCGTGAAAGGACCACAAGCCGGATTTGCCCAAATCGAGGACTGAGGCCTCCATACATGGGTTGTGCGCACTAACCACTGCACCACCTGCATGCCCGACAATCACTTTCATTGCTTTTGAGCGAATGGAAATTCTTTGGGCTGTACGTTGGCGCAGTGGTTAGCACTGTTGCGTTGCAGCAAGAAGGTTCTGGGCTCAGTCCCCGCCTGTCCTGGCTGTACCCCGCCTTACGGCCAAAGTCTGCCGGACATAGGTACCGGCCCAACTGCGACCCTGACAGATGAAGCGGGATAAGATGGATGGATGGGAATTCTTGGCAATTATCAAGACATGCTCAATAAAGGTGAAGTTCTGCCAGTGAGGATCACAGACCTCTTCTCAGTAACAATGCTTTCTGGCTAATTTTTTGGCAACTTTCAAATGTCAGTGGTACTCTCACACTTGTGGTGACATGAGAAGGACTCTACAACCCACACAAGTGGCTCAGGTAATGCAGCTCATCAAGGATGGCAAATTAATGCAAGCTGCCGCAAAAAGAGTTGCTGTTTCTGTCAGCATGGTGTCCAGAGACTGGAAGTGGTACCGGGAGAAAGGCCAGTACACCAGGAGACGTGGAGGAGGCTGTTGGAGGGCAACAATCCAAGAGCAGGACTGCTACCTCTGATTTTGTGCAAGGAGGAACAGGAGGAGCACGAGCAGAGCCCTGCAAAATGATATCCAGCAGGCCACAAATGTGCATGTGTCTGCACAAACAGTTAGAAACTGACTCCATGAGGATGGTATGAGGGCCTGATGTTTAAATGCACGCTTAGCTAAAGGAAACTTGTATATTTTTCATATATTTTTTCATATGGGCAAGTACCATAGCCATAAAGGCAAATAGCAAAATAAAAATCCTTCCCTAACTGTGTTTAAAATTGAGTTACAGACATAATTTCCTTCCAAACTTCGAACGATGAGGCCTGTTGTATTTGTAAAGAATTTCATAAATACTTGTCATTCTGAAAAACTGCTTCCTGTGTAATTTTAACTAACCATTTAAAATACAAATTTCACATTTTCTTTTGTTACGCAAGAATTCTGATTGTGAAACACCTTTTCCTAACTTATGGGCCATACCCATTTGACCTATTCTAAATGTGAAGAGACCTTGCATTTTTCTTTCTCATGTTCTAGTATATGCTATATATTTGTTTCTCCTATTTAGAGTTTGCATGTTAATAAAAATGTTATGAAAAAAAAGGCTTAGCTTAATTGTCAGTCAAGGGCGCATAGAAGGTGGGGCCGAAGAATGCTTTGGAGAAGTGAGGCAGTCTATGCAATTGTACCCATGAGTGGGAATGTGCAGAAAGTAAGGGCAGAAGTACAAATATGGGGACAGGGCCATTCACTTTGTTCAACATCTGCAGTTCCTGTTAAATGTTCCAGTTCCAATACCCACACTCCTGCCCTTGTCTATGCCATACTTGCGTACATTCCCACTAATGGCTTGAGTGTGTCCTGATTTTGCAGTGGTCTTTGGCACAATCCCCATGCACCTTTGATCCACACCTAAAATATGTCTTATACACAGTTAATATTTTTTGTTTGACTTTTACTTGTTTATTGTGTAAATACAGTTAAAATAGTTAGCTCCAATTCCTGTTCTTTAAAAAAAAACGTGCTTTCAGGTGTATTAATGAAAAGATTCCATGTTATAATGTATATTTGTGGATACAAAATAATTTCTCACTGCACTTTTAAAATAATCTTTTAGGAGTAACATTGCAAAAACAAGGATTGGTTCAATCACTTTCGATTTCTCTGTGCAAGTACTGGCCTAGTTCTCCAGATTTTACACATTTGTAATCTGAGCACTCAAACCCTTAAGTGCACCTCCTCTATGTGCACACTACTTGGAGGGGCATAGGGTTTGCTGTTGCCTCTTTCTCCACTGGCAGAACCTTTGTTCTTGAACCAGTGCTGGACCCGTGCTGTGGAACGTGTGTGGAAGCCAACATCTGTTTCAACCAGTTGTAGAACCAAGACCATGTCATGGTGATGATTTAGCTCCTCGGCCTTGCCATTTCATCTTGGTACGCATACAGTTCCCTAGCAAATCTTCCAAAAATTAAAAACACATTCTTTTTGTTCTCTAAGTTTTTATGCAATTAAGAGGGGTTTTTTTTTTTGGGACATCCAGGGGATAAATTGCAACCAAAAAGCCAATTTCATTAAATATTGATGAGTAAAGGAATAGTTGTGAATAGCCTAAAATGAAATAAAAATAACACGAATGTGTTCCTTATTCATTTGTTTTTTAACCGGCTATATTGCTATCCGATTTTCTATAATATGTTATGAAACATCTTTTTCTCGTTTTATTATAGCGATATTTCAATAAAAAAAACCCGGATACGTTACAAATCACTATTTTAAAGCGTTAAAGCAATTCAGACACGAACGCTTTAGGGTAGGAAAGATTTTTGTTCATTCCTTTTACTAAGCCGGCGACATTAATCGGTTGCACTCTCTTTCAGAATCGGGTTTGGCACGCCATTGTAACAAGGAGTAACTTTTAAATCACTGAGTGGACTTTCGGAGCTAAAATTCATTCTCACTTATCCATATATATATCCACGGTATATCAACTTGTCTCATAATGGCTACAGACTCCTGGGCGCAGGCCGTGGATGAGCAGGAAGCCGCCGCAGAATCGGTAAAAGCCTAAACTTACGCAACGATAGCTACCCTGTTGTTAGCCTGTGTAAAACGATGCTCTAGCCTTTTGTGGGAGCTGACGAGGTGAAAACCAAGTGCCAGTATTGATTTTAACATGTTTATTTTCCCGGTGACAGTGCTGGCGTACGCGCTGCTTATCCCCTCAAAGTTTTATGACTCATAAAACTATGATACCAGCCAAGTTAGCCCCATGGTAGCTTTAGCAGTTAGCAAGCTAATATAATAAGGATCCAAACATACAGTTGTTTACTTCTAGAGTACTTACTCGTTTAATAAAGTGTTATTTATTTTTCTTTAACAGATTAGTAGTCTTCAAATAAAGGACAAACCAGAAGAGAACGGTAAGCTATCTAATTTGTTTAAATAAGGAAAAAATAATTTTAAGATATTTAAATCTTAATCGCCTTTCCTAAAATGATGAAATCAACTCATTTGTACGGTTTTCCAGTGTTGGATTTCTGACAGCTAGATAGTGATGTATATATGTATTTTTCAGGCTTATTTAGCTGCTCTGTGTCGATCCAGTTCATGTTGTTTTTAAGTGTGCAATAATATAGAGCATCTAAACCCTGGGTTTATTGTTTCATTACTTGTACTTTCATATCTTAGATTTTTGTTTTTGAAACTGCGGCTCAGGCAAACATGAACTTAACACTATTGATGTCTGCGTCACACCGATCCAATCACACCATCTGTTGAAAATGTGGTTCAAAAGTTAAAGACAAAAAAAACAAATGAAGTTATAGTTACATCAAAGGCAAATATTTATTTTTTTAGTTTTACATAATTTACTCATTGTTAGTTGTAACAATAGGTTACAATTTATTATTAAATTCCATCAGTGTATTATTCTAGTGATTTATTTTATGACTTTTATTGTTTTTTGCGCTTCCTAATCTATCTAACTTTATTTGCTGCCAAAATTTTTTCTAAAAATCATGATGTAAATGTATCTTTTTATAGGTACTGTTTCTAATGCTACAGACGCCAGCAGCGGGGCTGCAAAATCAGAAGCTGATGGCAAAACCAAATCTTCAGATGATGACGACAAAGGTGAGGAGCTTGAAATGAGGATCAATCTTAAAAACAGGAATGTAGATTAGATTAGATTAGATGAGTTTTATTGATCTCACAGCGGAGAAATTCACACGTCACATACTGGCAAAGTAGATAAGAATGTAGACCTTCATTTTAGTCCCACCAGTTTATGTTCTAAGCTCGTGTTGCCTCTCCTGTCTTTCTTTTCAGAGGACAAAGCAGCACAATCACTGTTAAACAAACTGATACGAAATGATCTCGTAAACACAACAAACCAGGTGGAAGTTCTCCAGAAGGATCCAAACTCTCCGCTGTACTCTGTAAAGTCCTTTGAGGAACTACGGCTGTAAGTGTCTCATCTGAGTTCTTTGATATAAACTCCTGAATCTGGAATTAGTATGGGATTAGATTTAGATTTTTTTGGTGGGGTTAGAGCAATTATAGGGGGAAAAAAAGTATTAATAAAAAAGCTAAATACTCTTGCATCCCATAATGCAACAGTGCTTTTCAGTAACCATTACAATCAAGATTGCAGCTGCGATGGAGCAATGCCTTTTATTATGTCCAGAAAGAGCTGTTATATTGAATTTTTAATTGGCTGCTGTTGAAGCTTGTCTTAAAAAAGTAATGGGTAAAGATCAAGAATAGAAAAATAAAGTCAGAAAGTTAGAATAGAAGACAAACCATGACGACTAAATCTGGGATTCCTAAAGTGGGGGTCCGGAGAAACCAAGTGGGTGGGGTCACAAGATGCCTTTCACAATCACTGTGATATCAAGACCAAAATATCTCCTTAAATATTTAAATATTCCATGAAATGAATAAGTGTGCCATTAAAAAATGATATACAATTTATTCATTTATCTAAAACTTAATTCTAATATTAAATATACCAAGAAATTATAAAATGCAAAGTGAAAATATTATATATGCCATTAATCATTTTAAAATTTTGAATTTAATCAGTGAATGTTACTTAAAAATACATGTATTTTTTTATCTTAATACATATAAAGGACCAAAATGAAACATTTCTGCTGTATTTACAATTATAGCTTTCTGTTAGATTCATTAAGATATGGCTGGTTGCGTTTTTTGAATTTTATTCTCATTATTTGAAGCTCTGGTGCTTCTATAAATGGGTTCAGAATAACTGGAGAAAACTATAATATCACACAAATTTTATCTACTTCAATGATGATTGTTTGGGTTGCTTCTCCTACGCTTTAATAGAGCGCAGGCATAAAGTAAAAACTGTTAGAAAATGAACATCTAAAGCTGTTTGCTCCTTTGCTTTTTATTTCTTTGCAGGAAACCACAGCTTCTTCAGGGCGTATATGCCATGGGGTTCAACCGACCATCTAAAATCCAAGAAACCGCCTTACCCATGATGCTCGCTGAGCCGTGAGTCATACTTCATGCCCTCTCTATATCCTACAAAAGCTTCTGTTTGGAGCTTTTAGTTGTTTTGAAAAGTGATGTCTGACGAGTTCTGCTTTCCTCGACTGGAAACTGTTTTCCTACTTTGAGTTTAACTCCTGAATGTTTCCTGAAGTCCACAGAATCTGATTGCTCAGTCTCAGTCAGGAACGGGGAAAACAGCTGCCTTTGTTCTGGCGATGCTCAGCCACGTCGACCCAAACAACAAATACCCCCAGGTTAGACATAATTTGGATCATTTCTATTAAAATATGAATTACTTTATAACATTTACTTAAGCTCCAACATTTGTTTTTAAATTTATGCTCCTTCAGTGCTTATGTGTGTCACCAACGTATGAACTGGCACTTCAGACGGGTAAAGTGATTGAGCAGATGGGCAAATATTACCCTGAAGTCAAACTAGTTTATGCCATTAGGGGCAATAAGTGTAAGTCTACAGCACCTTACTGTCAATATTAGTTGTTTCCTCTTTCTTCATCTAATTCTAAAAAGAAATCTCTGGTCTTTTCTAGTGCAACGAGGCATGAAACTGCAGGAGCAGATAGTCATTGGTACACCTGGTACAATGCTGGACTGGTGCAGTAAATTCCGATTTATAGATCCTAAGAAGATCAGAGTGTTTGTGTTGGACGAAGCCGACGTCATGATTGCCACACAGGGACACCAGGATCAGAGTATCCGAATCCAGAGGTACGAAGAAACAAACTGGCAGATAAATAATCCCTCAGAATGTTTTGCTTTGGCTTGTTTAAACGTTAGAATCCATCTGTGTATGGTACTCACTGTCTACGATTTCAATGAAGCCAAATATGGAGGATTACTCTTCTGCATCATAAGTCTCTGAGTTTCTCATCCCTAAAGTGGATGAAGCACTTTTATATTTAAAGTCAAAAACGTGGATATAAGAGGGAAAAAGGTTTAGAATGTTTCTTTTTTTCTTTTTTCTTTATTGTAAAGCTTTTTTGTGTTTACCTTGAACCGTATTCTTTTTTTCCTTTTTTCAAAGGGTGTTTTCTCAGTCTAAACTACTTTAGTTTCAGGTTGAATTGTGGTTCCAAAACTGGGGCTAAAATGCAACAGTAAACAACAAACATTATATTATTATTAGCTTCAAAACAAAATGATAAAAGGATACTAACTATTTAATAGGGGAAATTGGATTCAATTTAGGATTTAAAATTCTTTCCTCGATTTATATTTAATCAGTGCTGCAGCTATTGATTCTTTTACTAATCGAATGCTCCATGATTTTTTTGATAAATCAATCTTAAAAGAAAAATGCATTAAATTGATATTTTTATGAAACATTTGGCATTTTGAAGGTAAAAAAACCTTTTGCATATTTTATACAAACTGTAAAGAACAAAAACTTCTAAATATACAATGTATGTATATGATAAAAACTTGAAAATATTTTAATGTTAAAGGGAAATGTTTCAGCCCTAAATTAAATGTAAAAGTGTTTTAATAAGCTCACTAAAATGTTCAACTTGATGAATAAAAACTGGCATATTTTGTTATGAACAACCTTTAGGATATCATTGATATTTTACCTGTTTTCATGGTTAAATATACCTTTATTTCTGTTGGATTAACAAAAAAACCTACTTGAAGACAGATGAGCTTGTTCAGTTTTATTTGGGACACTTAGTCCAGCAGTCATTCAATCGTTACACAGTAATGATTGAATGCAGTTAAAACTGTGTTTTAAGGATAAATTAAGCAAGTTGTTATTTAGAAATCACCTTTACTTTACAAGCAATAAATGTTTACATCTTCTTTAATAAGAGTTTCTTATGGTTATTGAAAATGAGGGGGAAATAAACTTAGTGTCGCAGCACCAGTGAGATGTTTTTGTTGTGGATTTTCTATGCACACATTAAATAAATACACTAGACTTGTTTTAGATTCCTGGAACATTCCTTGATTTTTTTTTTTTCAGCAGTGTTCAGGGCCTGAAGAGGCACTGGTCCCTCCAGAGCTGTAGGTTGCAGACTCCTGCTCAAATGTGACACCTAGTGGATTTTCAAAGGAGGCTCTTAAACATTATCCAGAGATGAATGCTTCAGTTTATCAGAGAATTTCACATTTTGACTTGTGCATTAATCAGGATCCTGTTAGGGATCATTTGCAGCATCTAAACAGCTGCAGATGTCATGTTGTTCCTTTTAACAGTTTAAAACCCAACAATGCATCCTGCACAGCAGCAATGTTTATAATTGGCATCAGCAGTCTGATAAAGTTCCTGTTGTTTTCTCTGCAGGATGCTGCCCAAAAACTGCCAGATGTTGCTGTTTTCGGCCACGTTTGAAGAGAGCGTTTGGTCTTTCGCACAGCGCATCGTGCCGGACCCCAACATCATTAAGCTGAAGAGAGAAGAGGAGACGCTGGACACCATCAAGCAGTACTATGTGCTCTGCAACAGCAAGGAGGAGAAGTTCCTCGCCCTCTGCAACATCTACGGAGCCATTACCATCGCTCAGGCTATGATCTTCTGCCATGTGAGTTCATTTTCATACAGTCCCTGCATTAAGACCACTGATTTATATGATTCTGTAATTTATCTGCAGTTATGTTAAAATATTTTTGTTGTTTCCAGTCATCTCAACGTCTGTATGAATAGAATGAAGCCTTTCTTTGCCAAATCCCTACAGCACTGTGTTTAGTTTTGGGTTTTTTTTGTCCGTTTCTATCCAGACAAGGAAAACTGCAGGTTGGCTTGCAGGGGAGCTGTCCAGAGAAGGCCATCAGGTGGCGCTGCTCAGTGGAGAAATGCAGGTGGAGCAGAGAGCCGCCGTCATCGAACGCTTCCGGGATGGAAAGGAGAAAGTCCTTGTGACCACAAATGTCTGTGCTAGAGGTAAGGATGGGCTGGAAAATCAAGGTGTAGGTTTAATCTGTGGGGGGGCAGAGAAACAGACTGCTGCACAGTTTGGTGTCCAGGTTAAACTTATTTTTTTCTCTGGGTAACCTTTTGCCCCTTCTTTTTTTTTTTTTTTTTTCTTTCATTCAGGCATCGACGTGGAGCAGGTTTCTGTGGTGATCAACTTTGACTTGCCAATCGACAAAGATGGTAACCCCGACAACGAGACATACCTCCACAGGATCGGACGCACAGGCCGATTTGGGAAACGAGGTCTGGCCATCAACATGGTGGACAGCAAGATGAGCATGAACATCCTGAACAGAATCCAGGAACATTTCAGTAAGTCTCTGCTCCTCCTCTGCCTGTTCACCCATGTGTTGGCCTTCCTCTAATCTCTGCTACGTTTTCTGTTTTCCCCTCTAAAGATAAGAAAATTGAAAGACTAGACACTGACGATCTGGATGAAATTGAGAAAATCGCCAGCTAAAGGAAACCTTTGACCAAGTGGAGAAAGCTCGACTTCCCTCCCCCCTCCTCACTCCCCCAGGGACTCCACGCTTCTATGATGTTTTAGACTTTTATTTTTTATTACATCTGTCAGAGAGAAGTGCAGAACCACACACACAGATCATATGTTTACATGTGGACACGTCTCCTTTCAGACAAATGTTTTAGTATATTTCTGGAACATACCCCATTTCACTCTTTGTATACTTAAAAATAAAGTCTGTAAGTTCAATGCTTCGTATGGATCTTAATGCTCTAAAAGCTATCAAGGTATTAATTACTTGTGAATTTTTGTAACTTTTCTGTGTTTTATGAAGATTCACAAGTTCCAAATGTAAAAACCAAACCAAGCATTTAAAGGTGCCACAAGCGTAGGTACAAAGGGTGAAGTTGGGTATGCTGCTCCGATTCGTTCAAATTCTTTTCTTTTTTTTCAGATGGTGATGGTTAGGATTTAAGGGTCTATGCAAACTTAACCTGTGGTAGATTATCAGATGCTATTAATATGTATTCTCAGAACACAAATTGATCCTGAAATGACCTCGCCTTTAGCATCAGGGTGTGTAGATTGATACCAACTCACTGGCATCAAGCTGTGTCTTTGTTTAGTCGCTGATCATTGTCATCAACACGTCATTTTTTTTTAAAAGCCAGAATAGCCGCTATCGGAGCAGTCCTGGCACTCATTTATCAAGACGTCTTGTTTCATCATCAGGCTCATAAAATCTCATTTAAGTCCAAAAACATGACCTGCAGGGTCTGGTGTGAGTTTTTTTTTTTTTGTTTTTCGTATTTTTCCCCACTCTCCCATCCAACTCTTTCTAATCAGGGTCTCCAGTTTGGACCTCGGCACAGTTCCCATTCTTCACCCAGACTGTGCCGTCTTAAAAGGATTGTGAGTTACAAAATAAATACGCAATGCCTTCCTCAAGTGCATTATAGGACTTTGATAGTGCTATTTTAAGACATTGGGCTTAATTATTCTGACTAACACTTGAAATTTTGATATCTATACAGTATATATTGAATTATGGGAAGCCTTTAATCATGGGTGTGTGAATTATCTTTTTGAAACCAAATGCTGATTTGAACTGAAGGACCTATGCTAATCAGACTCGCCTTGCATGAAAAGAGAACATGTACTTGTGTACATATTTAAAAAAAAATATATATAAAAAAATTACAAAAACTGAAATATTTAGATTTGTCACTTCTAAGAAGTGCAAAAAGCATTCTTAATGAGGGTTATTACTAATAAACTACAGTAAGTCCACTGTGCCTTGCAAAGTATTTATCTCCTGAATTTTTTCCATCAAAATATGTAAGATTTATTGAATTTATGCAAGACAGTAATTGTGAACTGCAGGAATAAACGCTTCTAATTTGCATAATCAGCCCCTCTGATTCAATACTTAACTGAACCAACTTTCACTGAAGATGTGGTGCCACATTTTTTCTTGGTAATGTTTTTATCAGTATTTAAAGAAATTTAAAAACAATCATATTTTTGCCCAGCTCTGTCAGATTGGATTGATAGCATCTATAAACATTTATTTTCAAGTCTTGGCACACATCCTCAATTAGATTTCGGTCTACTTTGACTAGGCCACCTCTGTGCAGCTGTGGTTGTCTTAAACTTGTCCTGTTGGAAGATGAGTCATTAAATGTTTTGCAGTGATACAAGAGGCTTGAATGCAACTTAAACTATACTTTCCAAATGTTTTTGTTTACCTTAAAAAACCAAGCTCCCTTATTTTAATTTACAGCATCAAATGTCTATCAACTTAAAACCCAATGAATGCACTAGGATCTGTGAGAGTTATGTGACCTGGGGAGATGAATGACTTTGCAAGGTACTGTGAAGCTTTTTATCCTAAATCAGTTGGGTGACTGTTGAAAACAACCAAAAAAAAAAACTGACATTTTGGAGTCAAACACTGGAGCCTCATAACCAGTTACTGGTTTGTGTGAACCTCAACAAGCCTGAGTCATCAGCATGGTGGTAGTCTGGACTGTTAATGGACTTCTTGCTCATACTAGCAGAACAGAGAGGTTACCATGAAATGAGCAGATGAATCCTCTCAACACTTAAAGGTATAAAAAGTGGTTATATGCAGTTTTAATAGGACAACCGGATGTATTCATTGTATATTTGTGTGCACTTTGTTGACCCTTAGTATAATACCTCTGTGTGAGAGCACTGGACACAGCAGTGATGGCTAACTGAACACCAACCCCGCCCCACCCAGCCTCCCCACTTCTAGTACACCTTGTTTTGATCATTTTAGTACATAAATGTATGACTAAATAAGCAAGTTGTGTCCGTAGTAGCCAATGATAGGTTTAAGGTGTGTGGTGTGGAACAAGCCGAGCTGTGTTCATGAACACAGTCGTGTACTCTTAATATGTTGAATTAAACGAACATATAGAGGTTCAACCTGTTCTCAGTTGCCTGTCTGTGTCTGGAAGTTCTGGTTCTCTGACTTTTTAGAAGCAGCACAGCCTCCATAGGTACCATTATATTCACATTAAGACATTTTAAATCGATAATCTGTTTTCAGCATTTTTTTTTTACTTTGTCAGAGAAAAAAAATGTCCACAGTTGTTGGATATTTGAATAAAGTAAAAAAATAATCACTTAATATGCTACATAAAAACTTTTTCCGCTACTTTGGAGTTTTTTTTCTTTACATTTTCTTTTTTCTTTTACGGTGTCCTGTTTGGCGATGTGGCAAGAAGAATAATTGTCTTGATGCCTGACAGATTTAGCTTTCACAAGTGGAGCAGTGGGGCTATTGCCATAGTGTTCCGCTTGTTTGTCTTTACATTTTATAAATTGGCACTCATTGTAAATGCATAACACCCTTGACCATTATATTCACCTGATCCTTTGTGATCAAGTTTTTCCAAACATAAATGTTTGTTATCCTTTAAAGGGGAAAAAAATGACAACAAAAAAATTAAAAGAAAAATAGCAAAAAATGGCCAAGGCAGATAAAGCTGGGTAAAGCTGTACAACCTGGTGATTTACATTAAGGCAACACCTCCAACACTTTTCTGCTCTCTGAGATTTTAGAGATATTAAATTAACTGGACTTTCATAAGTCCGGTTGATCGTTTGGTTACTGGATGCCTGAAGGTGCAGCATTCATCTGCTTAAACAATTCATATGCAAGTATTAAAAGCATGAAAATGCTAAGAATTACAACTGATCAGGAAATAGACAGGTTCCGTCTCTGAGATTGAAGGGATTTCTTAACCCCAGAACAAATGTAGAAAACCCTCCAAAGAAATAGGAATGAAACAAATCTGTATTGGGCTCAAAGGCCTTTCAAAGAGGAAGAGTAAGGAGTGATTGTTGTTCTATTATTGTTGACAGAAAAGAACATTTTGTAAAAGTAAGTTTAAAAAACGATGTAATCCAGAAATTAAACTTTGAAAAGCTTAAGTTTTAAAAAAAAGTTTTAAAACTAACAGTGTTTTTTCAGATTCTTTTTTCTTTTTACATATTGGTCTCATCTTTGAAAAAGAAAAGTCTTCTATTTGCAAACAATAATCTTTCAAAATGTTCTTTCAGATTGAGTTTATGATTTGCTTTTTTTTTTTTTTACAGATCACATTCTCCTTACTTCTTGGGGTGGGCCCGCATGCATTTCTACTGGTCTGCAAAAACCTTAGCCACAACATTTGTGTTCGGCTCAACCTGGGAAAGATAAAACAAAAAGAAAAAAAAGTTTAAAAACATTATATAAAAAAAGATCTAAGTTAAGAAAGGTATTGTAATTTTTTTTTTTGAAATTACAATTTAAAAAACATGTTCTTTGCTTGCAACAATGATAGAAAAAGATTCACTACATAAAAAAGCTAGAAGCAACATGCAAGTCTTACAGCTCACAAACACCCTTGAAGGGCAGAGACTATTTTTAGGCTCTAGTGGTTGGAAATGGGATCAGAGAGAGGGGGCAAAGGTCACCAGGCCGGGACTCGAACCCATGACGGCGACATCAAGGAACAAAGCCTCTTTCATCAGACTTGCTCCGTTATCTGATGAAACTAAATAAGCTTCTAATCATAATAAATCAATACAGGTGGAAGCCTCCAATCCCTTGGTGGCAGCATTGTGCTCTGTGAGCGTGTTGCTGCAGAGTGTTGCATTAAATAAAAATGGATGCCATCACAAGGGATTTTATTTAGGGACATTGAAGCAGAGAAAAAGATAATTTAACAAAATACGGAGGTACAAGTGAATCTTTAAAACTGACAGTGACTCCACCCAATCCCCACCCCATAGAGATCATTTAAAAATATTTATTTATTGGAACAGCTTGAGCTCGTTGGATCGTCAATGGAGTCGGGCTGTTGGGAGAACTGTAGATCTAAAGAAAACAAAGACAAAGAGTTGATCTGATACACAAGCACGGGAAATAAGGCAAAAACAAAACCCTGTACAAATTAACAGCTAAAGATAATAGAAATTAAACCAGTTATCTTGTAAACTTTAATTTTAAAAAGCAGCATACAATCTGTAAAGCCATTTAGCTCCCTCTGTAAATATATATACTGGTTCAGGACTGTAAAATATACCAAATATCAACTTCATAACGGAACGGTTAATGTTTATGAGGAAAGAGAATTAAGTTTCAGTTGTACATTTTTACAGTAACAAATGCCGTCTCCAACTTCTTCCTTCCCTGAACAGTTTACCTTTGAATTTGGGAAGCAGAGCACATTAATGTTTGACCTTTTCTTTTTAAATTTTTATGCTACCACATTAGCATAGTGGCTTCAAAAGTTAAAACACATCAAATGCTGGTTCCCTGGCTTCAGCAACAAAAACCAGGAACCCTACAGAAGCTTCTTATAATATAAGGAACTATAAAAAATTGTTAATATGTTTACTAAAATATAGATTTCTTTGAAGACTTAAAATATTCTAAGAACTTAGGTGCAAGGTAGGTAGGCAAGGACAAATATTTGATCCATCTGGACACCTTCACATCCAACTGGTATTATAGCTTGACATGCTTTTATAAATGTGACCATTTGAATATTTTTATAACATAAATGGTGGGAATGGATGGAAAATGATAAATACATTACAGGGATTTAGTTATAGTCCAATAGCTTTGGACCTGTTTAAAGGGACAAATGGTAGAGCAGCGTTTGGGTGATTTTAGACTTTCCTTGTTCATTTGTATTGAAAGAAAAATGTTTAGAAGAAGTTAACTATTTTTAAAAGGTAAACAGCTTTACTGCCCTTAATGGGAGCTAAATGGTTTTATATTCAAACAGTTGAAACAGTACAATGTTTGCAGTTGCTAGAAATGAACATTTTGTACATTTAGTTTTTCAGGGAGTAAAGATTTCTGAAGATTAGATGAAAAATGTGTAAACTGGAAGGTTAGCACTCTTGCTACAAAATGATTTGTAAAAACCCTGTGAAAATGAAGTTAAGGATTATTCCCACTCACCTGACTCTTGGTAATCTACACTTTTAAGGAAGAGGCCGTGGGCTGGAGCAACCACACCCTGAGGGTAGGCCAGCGTGTCCCGGGCGTCCAGGATCTGTTTGACCTGAGACACGTACAGCTGACCCCGGCCCACAGCCACCAGGGCCCCCGTCATCCTCCGCACCTGGATCAAACAACCACACCTTTGCTCTCAGGTTTAAAGCAAACATCCCGGTTTTAAACCACGAGACTCAGCCATTACCAGCAGAGGGCGCCAATAATAACAAATTAGAAACATTATCAGAAGTGCAGACATTGATAAAGCTAGAATTTACAAGAGATTGGAGCAACAAACCTGCTTATAGAGGAAAGATCGGCTTCTAAAGGTCAGCTCCCAGAACTGTAACTCTCTGGAAAAATAAAAAGACATTTGGTAGCAATTTACACACAAAACATTAATAGTGTTGAGATAAAATCTGTGCTTTAATGATCAATTTAACAAAAAGGATTTTGATGACCAACAACAAAAACAACAAGAAGAAAGATGTGCATCTAAAAAGAAAGAGGGGAGTTTCAAATATTGCTTGTTAAATTAGGCACAACCTTCGCCTGTGTGGATCGGCTCCTGTGACATTTATCAGACATTAGATAAAATTCATGTGTAAACATCAACTCCACACATAAAGCCTAGGATTATAATAAAAAGGCACATGAAAAAAAACCTTTATATTTCTGAATTTTAAACTGCGGCTTTTTCTTCCTCCTTTTTTCCCCATTTTGGTGAGAAAATATACAAATAACCAAGAAACATGCATTAAGAATTGGGTCAAATGCAAATTGGACCCGCAGCTTGCTGTCTGTTTGCATTTGACATATAATAAATGGAGAGGAAGGTTTATAAACCAGGCCTGGAAGCAGTGTGAGCAGGACACCCCCCACCCCCAAAGACATATTTACATCAAGGTTAGAAAGATCTGTGCTTTTAGTTTTATTTTGCAGACCTAAATGTAATATTCTAACTTATATTGTGACACAACTCATTATGGCAAGATTTATGCAATGACAAGCAGTAAAAAAATATGTTTTGCTTTCTATGAGTATTTTTAAAATGCTGTTTTGAACCCCAGTAGATTGAATGGATCTTATTACAGACTCGTAGTTCTAATCACTTAAAAAAAAACAATCAATGATTGAAAAAAAGTTGAATAAGAGTTCATGAAAAATACATAAAGGTTCCTAATCTTTTAGGAGGCGGTAATACCAACGTTTCCAACGTCCAGATCTTACTCCATTTAATGTTAGTCAACACTGGGATATTTTTTTTTGTTTGTTTGGACTCATTTAGTCGGCAAATACATTTCTAGATAGGATCCCTTAAAACAGCCTTCAAAGAGCTGACATTAGCGAACAAAAAACGCTCTGTCTGGGCTTCTTTAACAAAAGATAAATGCATCATTACAGGCCACCTTCAGTCTCAGAAGGCTGTCTTTTTTTTATGATTGCATCAAGTGTGCTGTATACAACAAAGCCTAATATTATCTAAGCAAATTCAGTTTAATTTCATCAGAAAAATATCCAAATTTCCAAGCTAGAACCTTAGCTTGAGAGTATAACCTTCGAACCTGAGGGTTAATGTCCTTATCCTCTGATAGACGGTCTGCCAGCACATATTTTAATTGATAGGAGAGGTTCAGTAAGATCGACTTAAAAAAACCACTGCATTTATTTTGTCTTTAGTGCAACATTTCAGAATGACACCTTCTGATGGATTGAATTTATCATCATCCTATTCACCGTATACCCAACACACTTCTGAGGTCGTCAGCATACATCAAGTGGTCTACAACGGTGCCTCTAACATTCAGACAGTTCTAGACAGATTGAGCTGCTTAGAAAGGTTTTTCCTATAAGAACTGAACAATGCATCGGAGAGGATGCCTCTTCTTCTGACTCCATCACTGAACAAGAGGATACAGACACACTATTTTCCTAGTTGACCTGCATGCTTTGATTGGGATACCAATAAATTAGACATCTTAGACTGATGTCCCAGCGTGATCTAGAGAAACTCATCCATGCGTTTATCTTCAGCCGCATTGATTACTGCAACAGCGTC
>JAUZNJ010000031.1:70101-99954 GCA_034780135.1 Jordanella pulchra | reverse complement strand
ATATCCTTGACTTCTTATTTAACAATCATATTCTTGAACTACAAACCCAGTATAAGAAAACAAACAAAAACCAACAGTTTTTTAGGTAAAATATATGAAAATACTAAAGTGTAAATAGAAAAATTCTTCCAAGGCACTGGGTATAAATTAGCTTAACTATGACAAAAAATTAAAGAAGCCAGTTTCCCAAAATACAGAATGGAAATGATTCAGTAGAAACCGTTGTTCTGATTTCATTCAACATGTCTATGAAGTAGGATGGGAAAAATGTATCAGACTTTTTAGGTAGAGGTTATGTTCATCAGCTTTGACCTGTGGCTGACAAAAACAAGCATTTGTTTAGCCCTGAAGTCACCATGGTTACAAGAGGTGTTGTGTTTAGAAGCTGGAAGCTGACCTCGATGGGATGTGACTGTAGTCTGCTAATGGACTGGGGTGTGAGTGACCACATTAGATACTGGCTCACTGTTTGAGGAATAAACAACAGAATTTTTTCCCCTAAAAACCCAACAATGGCTGCCTGAGGAGCCACAGACGGGTCACACTCAGTCTGAACAGTGTTGCTCTGTTCAGTTCTTTCTATGCATGACTTTTTTCGTTTTGTTTATTTCCCCACAGGGAAAGCGTGTCGCCGGTGAGGAAGGTTCAGAAGGCTATAGCGACCTGTACCAGGAGAACACCATGTTGCAGAGGGAAAATGACTCTCTGAGATTGAGGGTAAAAGCCATGCAGGAGACCATCGATCACCTCAACACTCGGGTGACACATCTGCTGGCCAATGAGGTCAGCACTCTGCTCACCAAGTCAAGTACGTGGATGCAGAGACGCTCTACTCCTGAGCGCTGTTTCTTATACTTTTAAGGCTCTGTATACCTTTACTGTGGTCAAAACCGCTTGAACAAAGTAGTTTTAATTTGATTCGCAGGTGAAGGCAATGAGGAGATTGGAACGCTCATACAGAACTATATCCGAGAAGTTGAAGAACTCAGGTAAAAGTTTGATTATAAGCTTTCCAAGAATTGTCACTTGTATGGGACCTGTGAGCTTAAATGTAAATGATCCCCAAATCTTCCCCATTCTCATCTTTATAACTTGTTCTGTCCTGTCAGATCAAAACTCCTTGAGAGTGAGGCCATGAACGAGTCGCTGCGACGGCAGCTGGCACGGCTCTCCTCGCGCTCCTCGTTTCCAGCATCTGCCCTAAGCCCCGCCCCCGGCCATCCCCAGGGCTCCTCCCCTGTGTCCCTGTCCATGGAGGCAGAGATGACTGATGTGCTGCGACGCGCCAAGATGGACATTGAGAGGCTGAAGAAGAAGGAGAGACGGCAGAGAAGGCTGAGGTGAAGAAATGGGAAGTTTTAATAACCCTTTATTCTGTTGTCTATCTTCCTTTTTTTTATTTTAAATCTGTTCACCTAATCAATTTGTTCATCAGTCTGTAAAGATGTTCATCTGTCAATTAATTTTGTCCCTCTTTTTGTCCCTCCATCCTTTCATCCTTCTGTTCTTTTTGTCCGTTTGTCTATAGCAGAGATCTGCTATACAGTAGAATAATTTAATTCCCGAGCTTTCCAGTCTTCAGTTTCCTCTATATAAAAAAAATAGGAATTTAATTTAAGTAATACGCATGTCAGCTAGAAATGGAGAAAATCACCATAAGGTGCAAAAAAATCAGTCTCTAATCGTTTGACATCAGTTTAATTACAACTAATATGATGAAAGGAAAAACCAAAAGAGGACAAACAATTCATTTATAATGATTAAATAAAAAGGTGGCTGAGGCAATGAGTGGGTGTTTTATTATCTAGCAATGTTATTATTTACCTGTTGAAGCTCAATGGTGTTTCCAGACTTTCTAAGGCTTTCATTATACAATGTATGAAAAGATCTCCACTGAATTTGGTTTCAGTTCAGAAATACATCATTAATCCCAAATGGGAATTAAACATTGTTGTAACACATGGCTTTTTCTTTTTTTACAACCAGTTGCCATTGATATTGATGGCTGTTGGCAGGAATCTGGAGAAGCCTCTTAATGAAGGCGCTCTGTGTTTAACAGTGTTCTGAAGAGGATTCTTGCTGTTATTCATATTGTTTTTCATTTTATGATGAATTATTCTTTATTAAATCATCTCCTGTGGTTCTAGAGGAGTTTCTCCCATAAGTTTTTCAGCCTTCTTTAAATCTCTGTCCATTATTATTGCCCATAATAAGTGATGGAAGAGATGGCTTGAATTTCCTCCTCCTCTCTTTTTCTTACTTTTAGCTCTTGATCCTTCGGTCCTCATTTTCCACTCAACTGGTCCTTTCTGAAGTAGTTGAAAAAAATATTTCAGCTTTTGAGGTGTTAATGAGCTCCCAGGTGTAAAAGCCAGGTTGCTGTGAATACACTTCATAACAGATGTTAAAAAAGTAAAAGATCCTTCATTTTGCACAGCATCCAACACCACATGTAAAAAACATAAAAGAAAGATACTTTGATCCCTAAACAAAGGAACTAAAGTGCTTTTAAAAAGAACATCAGAATCAAGCTTGGAGAGCTACTCCAACATCCAACGTCTCTCTTTTATATCCATTCGTATCCAGTACTAGATCTTCAGAATGAAATAACTATTTTTCCACCGCATGATTTCTAAATGTTAGCTGTTTAATCACTCAGTGTCAGACTTTCTGTGGTCAGGTGGGCAGCAGTTGAGCTCTTTATCTTTACATTAAACACTTCATAGTCCCTAGTATTCTTCTTCTTCCCAGAACTGGAATGTCAGTCCATATGACCAAAGGATGTAAAATCAAATGTTGCACCAAAATAAAGGTTGAGATAATATACTTAAACTTGGACAATAAGGCAAACACCTGAGCATTATGCTGAGCAAATGTCTAATTGTTCCTGCACAGATTTTAAAAGGGATTAAGATCTGCCTCCATTTCTGCCTCATTTTCTCTTTAAAAGCCGCATCCAAGTCAATTAGGACTTTGGGAGATTGGGAGTGTTGGAGTGCCGTCAGTGTCAGGTTGTAATGCCAGCGAGGGACACTAAAAGGTTTCACACAGTTAGCCATGGGTCGTAAGAGACGAGGAGTACAAGTCTAACAGTCTTAATTGCAGAGATATTGTGGCAGATGGAAAGGGGGATAAAATCTATAAAGGTGAGAGCAGAAGGGGAAATAAAACAAGTAATAAAACTTAAAAACCTAATGTAAAGGATATAGGTTGATGTAGTTTAATGGAAGGCTTATGTTTGCCATCAGTATATCTGCGTGCTAGAATTGTTAGAGGGCAGCAATCCTGCAGGGTAATCTTCTAATTAAAGGACAGTAATGATTTTAGCTTTAGATATTTAATAACACGTTTCTCCCTCCTGCAGCCCAGAGTTGGAGAAAGGTCTGAAGAAACGAGTAAAGCTGCACTGTCAGGAAAACGGGGAGAACCGGAGGGGCAACGAAAACGGACAGAACGGAGAGATCGATTCAGACGACAACACCACCGAGGTGAGGTGTAGGTTTAATAGCAATTCCTCTTTAAGTCAGCAGGATAGAGTGTAAAGTAAATATTCTGTGTGTCTGTAGGACATCATGTCTCCACTGCAGGAGGAAAGTGGCTGTGAGGAAGATGAAGGGGAGGATGAAGAAGAGGGCAGGGAGGAAGAGGATGATTTTGACAGCGATGAAAGCCTGGTGGACTCGGATTCGGATTCGGATGAGAAAGGCAATGCTCATTTTTTGTTGTTTTTGGTTTTTTCAATGTGCATTTACTACAAAAGAATAAAGAGTAGAGTTAAAATAATTTCTTCAACTTGCAGCCAACTTCCAGGCAGATCTGGCCGACCTGACCTGTGAGATTGAGATCAAGCAGAAACTGATAGACGAGTTGGAGAACAGCCAGCGGCGGCTGCTGATGCTAAAGCTGCAGTACGAGGAGAAGCTCATCCTGCTGCAGAACAAGATCAGAGACACACAGCTGGAGAGAGACCGCGTGCTGCAGAACCTCAGTGAGTGTAACTCGGTAAACCTCAACAAATTAAGAGCTGTCGGCGCCTCTTCAACATAGTTACGTGGCTGTGCAGTGTCCATGGAAAACTACACTGAGGAGAAGGCCAGCAAGATCAGGCAGGAGTACGAGAAGCGCCTGAAAGAAATGAACCGGGACCTGCTCAAGCTGCAGGCGGCCCAGAAGGAACATGCACGTCTCCTCAAAAACCAGGGGAGGTACGAGCGGGAGCTGAAGAAGCTCCAGACTGAGGTCAATGAGATGAAGAAGGCAAAGGTAAGGCGGCGGCGAGAATGGATATATTTTGGTTTAAAAATAAGGAAGGATTTTTAAACAGGCAGCTTTGGACTGTCCTCAGGTGGCTCTGATGAAGCAGATGAAGGAGGAGCAGCAGAGGAGGAGGATGGTGGAGGCCAAGAGGAATCGAGAGATTGCTCAGCTTAAGAAGGAGCAGCGCCGACAGGAGGTTAGAGAGCGTTTGATCGTGTTTGGAGGAGATATCTGTGCTGATGTATTTATGTTGCCACTTGAGAGCTTGGACTGTAGTTATTCTGTTCAACATTTTTTATTTGTATTTAGCCTCCTAGGCTAGAAGTAAAAGTATTGCTGAGAAACAAGAGTGTGCAGATATCATAACATGCACTCACTTTAGTACATAAAAGTTAGCATTTATAGTTTCATCTTAAGTCCATAGAAAAGTAAAATAAACAAATAAGCAGCCTGTGCTTTGGAATTTCAATTTAATAAAAAAACAATAAAAACAATAAAAAACATCTATAAACTAAACGATCCTAACACCTGATGACATCAGTACCAGATCAGAGCCCTAGAGTCTCAGAAGCGGCAGCAGGAGCTGGTGCTGCGCAGGAAGACCCAGGAGGTGACGGCCCTGCGGCGCCTGGCCAAGCCCATGTCGGATCGTGTGGCGGGGCGGGTGGCCCGTTGGAACCAATCACCCCCGGTTACGGACTCTGGAGCCGACTTGTCTGCCAGCACGACGGCGAGCGGCTCAGAGGCAGAAACTGCAAGGACTGTGAGTGGGCTGGTGCGGCAGTGGAACAATAAGAACAACGCGTACGGATACATGGCGGAGAGCGAGGGGAGTATGGATGGAACGCGGGTGATTAGGTAAGCATTACCTAAAGTAATTCAGTAATTTTACAAAGAAAAAAATGAAAACTATGGATTTGAAATCTCTTCAGATCCCTTTAGGCTGTGACCCTTAAATAAAATCCATTTAAATCAATAGCATATCCCTTTATATGGTAGAAAACTGAAATGGTGAAATTAGCATCATGCACCATTTCCTTCCACTTTACAACCCTGATCATGTTTGTTTGCTTACGAATTCTTAAACCTATTAAACCTTTCTTACACATCAAAATGTTTGAAAAGGGCAGGAATATGAGGCTTTTTTTTCTGCATTATAACTTTTCATCAGCAAGAAGAAGATGCAGAGGAAGCCAGCAGGCCTGGGCAGCGCTGCAGCTACAGGCAGAGCCAACAGTTTCTCCAAGACTGCCCGCCTAAAGTGGCAGACCCTGGAGCGCCGCATAATGGACATCGTCATGCAGAGAATGACCATCTCTAATGTGGAGGCAGACATGGATCGCCTTATCAAGGTTTGGACAGATGTTTGAAATCCGCTTGGGGGAGTGAAAAAATAAAGAAAACACTTTTTTTCTCTTCCATTCAACTCCTTACATGTTAGAATACGAGATTAGTTGTCATTAGAAACTGAGCATGAATGAATGGATGCTCTTTATTTGTGATCAATGCAGAAAGAAAGGGCATAATTCATAAAACCCCAATGATACCACATCACTTTATTCATAAAGTGATCTGCCATGATTCATTTGATGATTTTCTTTTTTCTTTTCTTTCTTTTCCTAATGTTTAATCATCTTTTTTTCCCTTCCTAATGAAACTTGGTGTCTCTCCTCCCGATTTGTTCTATCTTTAACATTTCCTGCAATTTTGATACAGTGGATGGATGTTTATTTTACTATTGCAAGACAGCAACTCCTTAAAAAAATAACAATGATAATAAGTATATATATCTCTATATATATATATATATATATATATATATATATATATATAAAGAAATACAGCAGCACTGTGCTTCGCGCTCGTACTTTCTGTTTGGAAATACGACTTGCGGACACAACGTCTGGAGCTTTTATATTCCGTGCAGCTTTTCCCTTCTGCTCACACAGTAGAAAACAGTAGTAAGCCGCTGTTTCCGACATTTCTAAAGCCTCTTCATGCCATCCAAGAGCGACAGTCATTTCTTTCCAAGAGTTTTTCCTATTTCGATTGTTGTCATATTTATGGGCTAAATCATCTTGTTTATATTTTCCAACCGTCACCTGTAGGAGCTTTTAGCTCGTCCACTGTGTCTTTCTGTCCATAGTCAGAAATTTTCCGAGCTGTATGGTTCAGAAAATCTGGCCTCGCCGAGGCTGGGAAGATAAAAGGAAGTAATTTGGCTGCAAATTGTTTTTGAAATAGGCCCAGATTTCATGAAAGAAGACATTTAGAAGTTCATGCCTGTTAGACGATGGATTAACCCCCAAAATGAAATCCTATCTTACATTTTTTTATTCCATATAATTACAGCCTGCTCCACATTATTCATTAATAAGTCAAATGAAAAGATCAATAAAACGGTGGTAATTTACATAAAAGCAGCACCACGGCATTAGAACTACGCTCAGAGGCAGAAATGGTCTCAACGGCTTTTCAGTTCAGGACTGCAGATAGAAAACAGGAACGACCAAGAATATCATCACTAGAAACGATTTAATAATCTCATAATCCTTGTTTATGTTACATCTAATGAAACACGACAATCATGTATTGGTTTGATTAACTGTTTTAAGTCATTGAGGGTGAGAAGATTTGTTCCTCTTCTTCCTACATGCCGAAGTGTCTGAGGACAAAAAGCCTTTGTTGCTGTTTGCTGTTTCTTTTAAATTGCAACACCTTGATTTTTGTTCCAGTATTTTGATAACAACATGGTTGAAGTATTCATCAAAAAATTAGAAAAACAACGGCTGTGAATCAACATCAATACTTTTGTATTTTTTTTTGCTTATTAAGATTCTTTTTTTTTTTTTTTTTTGCATGTGCACATTGTTCTTTTGATGAGTCAGAAGCGAGAAGAGCTGACTATGCAGCAGGAAGCTCTCTCACATAAAAGGGAGGTCCTGATGGCTGACGGAGAGGGGCCGGAGGCCGAGGACCGCCTCCTTCAGGAAGTTAACGAGGAGATTGAGGTGCTGAACGCCAACATAGACTACATCAATGATAGTCTGTCTGACTGTCAGGCCACCATCGTGCAGATAGAGGAGACCAAGGTAGGACAAACACACCGTTTTTGTGCGACATGATGCCTTCATTGATGCTCTGGGGTTTTATTCAGGACGAGCTGGACTCAGTGGACACCTCAGTGGTGATCAGTTCCTGCTCCTTGGCTGAAGCACGCCACCTGCTGGACCACTTCCTGAAAGCCTCCATTGATAAGGTGAAGTTCACATGGAGTGAAAACATAGATGGTTCTTTATATGCCATCTAGTGGCATGTCGCTGTACTGCAACATGCTTTTAGAAACATCAATTCACACTGAAGGATTTTATAGCTTTGACTTTGCTTTGTGAGCCGTTCAGGAATCTTACAATTTAACATTTGTCAATTTTAACTGTTTGGTTCACTCCAGTTTTAAAATTGCTGTGTTTGTGTGTTTTAGGATTTAGTTTTAGGTTCTTCCAGTGGTTTATAAATGTCTTAATGGTTTTGGGCCTAATTGTTTATCTGAGTTGCTTTTATTTTTTGAACCCTCTGCCCTTTTAATTGTTCCAAAAGCGAAAACTAAAACTCCTTCCATCACTGCGGTCCTCGTCTGTGGACCAGCCTGCCAGAGAGCCTCGAGGCTGCAGAGATAATTCTTTTATAAAGAGGCCCAAATCCCACCTTTTTTAGCCTAGCTTTCTGATTTAATTGAATTATGGGTGTTCTCATGGTGTGAAAGGATCCCCAACATATTGCTTCTTCACAGCAGCATCCAGTTAGAAGGTTGTTTATTTTTAGGATTTTAGTTTAGAGACTCATTTTGGGGTCGGATGTCATATGTAGGAAGGGTTGAGGAGTTTGTAAGTATGTCTCGTGTGTTACATACTCTTATCTTGACATGCTTTTGTGTTTATTTCTAATTATTGGCACCCCTGTTTAAGATGGGGGCCAGGACTTAAAAAAATTCTCCATTTCTTTTAAACCACAAAGAACCCAAATGAAAAAAAGAGAAAAATCCAACCTTTTATTTAAGTACATTACTTTGGTGGTAAAAATAAAATAACACATTTAGAAAATAAAAAAACATGAAATCATGTGTCCCACAATTATTGGCACCCCTAACAATTCTGCAAAAAATGTAATTGATTTCCTTTAAATGTATTTTTCTGTAGTTGCTAAAGTAGGTCAGGGTATCTAGGAACTTTTAATTTGTAATTCATGACTGTAATGTACTTAAATAAAAGCTTGGATTTTTCTCTTTTTTTGCTTTTGGGTTCTTTGTTGTTTAAAAGAAAATGAGAATTTTTTTAAGTCCTTGGCCACATCTTAAACAGGGGTGCCAATAATTGCGGAGGGCACTGTATGTAAAGCACTTTGTGTTGCCTATGGCAGAAAATGGCTCTTTATGAATAAGGTTTGATTTGATTTGGTTTGAGGATGTTGTGTTTTAGAGAATATAAAATATTCTTTCTTTCTTTTTTTTTCTTTTGGTTTTCTGTGGTTCATTAAGAACATTTTGGATTGTTTTAAAGACACAGAAGTTTGATTTTCCTCTGAAAGCAGAGTGTTGATTCAGTCCCGATTTAGAAGCATCCAGCTGGGCTGCAGCCTGAAGCCCAGAGGACCAAGGAGCATACTCGGATTTCACAATAAAAGTCACTGATAAACACTCCTCCTTTGTGTTTTAAAATGGTTTACTTTTGGTTTTTGTTCGTGCAAACAGTCTTCAGGAGTTATAAACTGAGATGACTTGGTGCTCTGCGTGCAGGGAAGATATATTTGTTTCTTTTGTATTTAATATTCAGTAGTTTTATTTTGATTATCTACGTTAAAATTTACAGCCCTATAATAATGTGTGTTATGCAAGAATACACATATATAAATATACACGTAAAAGTATTAATATGGCAGCCTTTGAGTAAATAATCACGTTTTTAGCTAACTCTGGTTTTCTCTTGGCGTGATGTGATTTCTGTGTATTTAATGGCTGAGTGTCCGACAAATAGAATCAAAGTGAATTTCGGCGGCGTGCTGCCGACTCGTCGCCGCCCTGCGGGGGCTTTGTGGCTGCTCCCATTGATTAGAGTTTGCAGCTGAGCGCAGAGTAGGCGGACACTGTAAAATAGGGTTTTAATGTCTTCAGAGCTGATAATTGGAAGGACTGATTGGAAGGAAAAGGTTTTTAAGAAATACGAAAGTTTTACATCAAGGTCTGTAAGTTTTGGAGGAAGTGTGAATCCCAAAGTTGTAAGAGGCTGAGCATCATTACAGGTTTAAACATTATATATATTCTAGCCTGGGGAAACAGCGAATGATAACAATCTCCCTCTTTCTGTGTGTCTGTTTATAGAGTCTACAGGTGGCTCAGAAAGAGGCGCAGATCCGACTTCTGGAGGGTCAGCTGAGGCAGACGGATGTAATCGGCTCCTCCCACAATCATATGATTCTGGACGCGCTGAGAGAAAAGGCCGAATACATCCCTGAGCTCCAGGCTCTCATCCACAACGTCCAGCAGGGTGAGAGGAGTTTCAAATGATTATACAGCTTTTTTTTTTTTAAGAGCTAGTTTCAATCCACAAATTGAAAACCAATAAAGTTAACAAAACACAAACCTTACATACTCGAAATGTTATTTACAAATAAGAGTCATACTCTAACATGCCAAGGTATAGTCAGAATGGCTGCTGTTATCAGCATGCTATCAGTATCAGCTCATATTTACCTTATTGGACATCATCTGTCTCACCAATATAATTCATTGGTGTAAAAGGTTCTGTTTTTGTGGCAAAAGCTTGAGGATTGTTTCACCGTCAGCGGTTCAAATATAGCCAAATGATGCCTTAGTCTGTTACAGAAGTAAAACCACTGGTGGTGTGGACGTCTGGACAGCTGGACGAAAGACAGGAAGAAGAAAACCACAGTGTATCTGAAAGAAAGTCTAGTATAAAAAGCTATCTGTATTATCGTAGAAGAACACGTAGGGTCAGTTTGTACGTTTCCTTCACAGCATCTTTACTCTGTGTGATAGAAAGAAAACCCACTACCAAAGCAACAGCTCCTAACACATTAGTTTTTCTATAATGTGTTTCTGGAGTCAAATTTAAATAGACCTGATTATGAATCCTGCATTTTAATTGTGAAATGTATATATATATATATATATATTTTTTTGTTTTTGCTTTGATTTCAGAAAATGGTTATGCCAGCACAGACGAGGAGCCCTCCGAGTTCAGCCAAGCTTCCGACAGCAGGTGGGCCGGCCTCTCCACCTGACTTCCTGTTCATCTATGAAACAAAAAAAACAACAAAAAAACACCTAAAATTTCGGGGGGGGGGAAGAAAGAGTTGTAATAGTTAATAGTTTAACCTTTGTTTGTATTTTATTCATTCCTTCAGTGCCTCGCAGATGAAGGAATCCAACAGCCAGGATGATTTTAAAATGAAGGTAAGAAGAACAGGATCACTCTATCATATCTTTTCCTGCTGCCCTCCATGCCTCAGGTTCTTTTCCAAACGTAGTACTTGTTTCATCCACAGGAGGGCAGCACAAGCAAACACTTAAACCTTGATGGTTGAAAACTCTCAGATTTAGCTCAGATCCTTCAGTAGTAGGTTAGATACTTCAGACTTTGTTTTCTCTTGTTTTTATCTAGCATTTGTTGTTTTTTTGTAAGCAGCTTGTTGTTTGGTTCTTGCCTCTCATTTCCCTCAGAAACCTGCACCAGGATCAAATTTAGATTGATCCTTTCTTCGTAAATCCCGATTATTTGTAAGACAAATGCTTCACCTTTATCCCAGACGGAGCCTCGCCTTTCGGTTCAGATGAAGGCGGTGTCAGCGGAGTACCTCGGCCCTGTCCTGGACCCCTCATCAGGCAGCAAGCAGCAGCACATCACCAAGTCTCTAGCCTCTCTGACAGACATCCAAGAGGACGGCTTAAGCCTGATTCCAGGCAGCCTGGCGCTCAGCGTGCCCCTAAGAGACCCTTTCCTCAGAGACAGAGTGTCCCGCACCATCAGCCTTCCTGTCAGGGGACACACTTTGTAAGTCATGGAGACGTAAATAGTGGTGATGAATCTTCATGTTCGGGGGTGAAAGGACCGTCTAACAGGGCGCAGGGGAAGTAAGCTTCAAAATTTAGTGACTGATTTAAATGATGTAAAGTTCTGAGCTGATTTCTGCTTTGGAGCTATCGTAAAAAAAAAAATTCAAAGGCTTTTTCTAGGCTGCCTGCTGTCAGCACTCATTAATTATTCATATTAGGATCAGAGGTGACATCACACTGTTTTGGAAATCAGTGGCTGTGATGAAATAGATCTTAATGGAAGTGAAAAAAACGTAAACTGCCATAGTTGAGCATGGTTAGATTCACAAAGCGTGTAATCAGCAGTTTCTGTGTGTATAACTTTAAACTGCGGCCCTCTGCTTAATTGGCTGAAGGTCCACATTTTTAAGCATGTAATTAACAAACAAAAAGCAAAACAGGTCCTCTTTAAGGTTCCTCATCAACTCTGAAGCCAATATGGCTGCTTGGCACGTAAACCTGTTTATAACTACATGCTAACAGCTTCCTCTATTGGAGATGATGCTACAGTATTTGATAATATGATACACTGAAGATGTTAATTCATTAATCTCATTGGTTTTACGCTTCACAGTGAAGGATGGTTACATTTGTATTCATCCAACTTTCATCTCTTTAGTTTTGAGCTTTTTCTGGATGTCCTCCTTCAAAATGTTTCCACTGCAGTTTTCTTGACAGAGTCTTAAGTTTAAATGAAACCGAATACTTTTCCTGGACGTCTATTGTTGCTTTTGAGCTTATTATCACATTTTGTTTGTAGATATTTATATTATATATAGTTAATAACAAAATCAATACAGAGTGGCCAGTTGTACCAGAGTTTATATTTTAGACAGAGACTTAAAGTGTGAATGCAAAAGAATGAGCCACTTGTTGACCTTCCTGTTACCTGCTGAAATTCCTGCTCTCTCAGCCTGAGAAAACAGCATTCTGAGTTTCTTTTTATCAGGCTCCTTGTGATCTGTTTCACTTCCTTTGTGAACAGCTCACTAAAGCAGAGATGAGCTAACTTTAAGACCCATCTGCACAGTAACTGCATCTACTCTGAAGGTTGTTGTCAGCCAGATGTGGTGAGGTTCAGAAGCCACGTTTTAAGTGGAAGGTCCAGGGCCGATTAAGCTGAAAATCAGCTAATTTCAATTTATTTTTATTATCATGTCTCAGTCCCAGGCAGTCTCGAGGTTATGACACTTCCCCCATCACAAGACGGAAATCTTACGACCGTTCTTACAGGTACAGATGATGCTCCAGTAGTTTGACAGTAGATGAAACACCTGATATCTAAGGGATGTTTTTGCTGACAAATTATTTCTTTACTTCCTCATCAGGTCCACTGATAGCTACACCCCCCCTTCCTCCCCTCCTCTACGGACGAGGAATGACCGCAACGTCTTCTCTAGACTGACCAGCAACCAAACCCAAGGTTCCGCTCTGGACAAGTGAGTGCCGTCCTACACAGAGACGCACCCTGACGCTGATTCTTATCTGATAAGTTCAGTCGCCCTTCGATGCAGTGAAGGTTATATCTGTGGAGAGAAATGTCAAGTTGAATCCACCTTCCAGACTTTGTTTTCAGGCATTAGTGTTGATAAGTATTGCAGAAAGTACAAAAATTGAGCCATTAAGAGGCAGCAAAGATCACATCACCTGAATTTTGTGATGCTGGGAATATTGTGGGTAGGGAGGTGGGATTGTGTAGATTAACAAACTGAAAGCAAAAGCAAGAGTCTCAGTGCAGTTCCTTTAGAAAGCTTTCATACCAGAGGCGCACTAATTGCAAATTTCTGATGATTACGGATTTTTAAAAAGCCCGATCTGCCAAATCCAATTTTGACCGACAAGCACTTTTATTTATTTATTTATTTATTTATTTATTTATTTATTTATTTATTTATTTATTTATTTATTTATTTATTTATTTATTTTCAATTTCAATCTTATCTCACTGAAAAACACTGAATAGTAGCAAATTTCTGCTCTCAGCTGTAAATGAATGTTTATAGCATTGACAGTGGGGGGTTTTCAGACCTTTCTAAGCTCTGTTTCTCATCGACGTATCGGCTGATCACTGATCTTCCAAAATGAAGGAAATCAAGAATAAATTGGCTGATCATTCAATGTAGCCCTAATTTATTCCCGTTAAACTTTTGTGACATTTTGTCATGCTACGATAATCATGCTACTTTATCCATTTTTTATGTGACAAAAAATCCCAATAAAGTGGTAAACGTATGTTTTTTACTTTTGTTTTTATAAATACAAAATCAGAAGAGCTTTGTGTTTCACACTTCTTGGAAAATAGACCAGTTTTAGATATTTGGATTTGAACTGTTTTCTTCTGAGTTGTCATTTGCAGGCTGGCTTAATTTTTTACAGCTATCTGCCCAATTCTCCAGACCTTTGTGGGTAGCTGATTTTCTGCTTGAACTTCCCTGTATTTAGCTCAATCTGTCTTCTTATCAAATATGATCAGCTTCCATATTAAGGCTTTTAAAAATATGCCCACAGCATAGGGCTGGACAATAACTCCATATCAATTTATATTGCAGTATAAGCTTATTCAGTTACAGGGATATGACTTTAAAACACATTTCTAGAATTTTGATATACACGTTACAGTCTATGGTTAGTTTACAATGTTGGATCAGAGAGAGAAGAGGGCAGAAATCCTAACAAGAGGATTAGAAAAACAACTTGTAAAGCTTGTAAAGTAAAAGAGGCAGAGAGGCCAGAACCCTTCCACCTCAATATGAGGAGGGAGAGATCATCAGCTGGTTAAATGTACATTTCATCTGTTGAGTTTGTAGCTCCAAATAAAAACAGGTGGATGTATTTTTTTAACCACCATTTCTTTGATGTAATGTCGTAGAAGTAATTTTGCGCAGGCATCTGTTAGGGGCATTCCTGGCAGCCTTAACGAGGCTTTTTACCTTGTCTATGTCGTATCAGAATGATATCGTATCAACTGACATTCAGAAATATCTTCTTATATATGTTTTGGCCTTATGGTCCAGCCCTCCCACAGCATGACGGAGCCACCTCCTTGTTTCATTTAGTCCGTTGCTATTTCTGTGATAAACAGTGGAAGTCGTTTAAGGGTGTCAAAATAAAGGCAGCTACTTATCTAGCAGCTTTTGTGTGTGTTCTAAAAACGTTGGTAAAACAGAATAAATTCTGGGGAAAAAAATGATTAAAAGGACAAAATTCCAATATAGTATCAGAGGAAATTCAGTTTTAAGCTAAATTAATTACACATAGTTGAACTGCATTGTATTTTGTATTTTGCAGCGAACAGATCAAGTGTAGCCTGAAGACTTTTACTACAACAGTCCCATTAGCTGTATTCTAAATAGCTTTTATTATTTTTATTTATATATATATATATATTTAACATTGTTAGCATTTAAAAAAAATGTAATTGTGTCACTTAGTTACATCAAACACAGGAGGAGGTCCTGTGGGACTAATGTCAGCACAGTCTTTGTTTCCTGCCCCCAATCAATTCCAGCTTCACGCTCAGACAAATGTCAGCGGTTAATTTCAACCAGCAATTGCCAGTGGTATTTTATTTTATTTTTTTGGGTCTTGTTATTAAGTCAGCGCATTTCCCAGCTTAATAGACCCCTAATTGGTGGCAGTATTGCTTTGAGGAATCAGTCTGGGTGTTGTAGATTTGGTTGTGTTTACTGTGCGCCTTAATAACTGCTGGCTCTGTGTGTGCCGGAGCCTGTGGCTCCTCATTATCTGGACCAGGGGTAGGTAAATGGGTTGGCACTTGTCATGTGCTCGTGCAGCTGTTGCTGATGGAAGCCATTTGAGGTTGAAACGGTGTGGGAGGGTGTTTATGTTAAAGGTTTCTTATAAGGTTAGCTCTGGAAAATACTTTGATACAACACAATGCAGCAGCATGGACTGAATTTTGTGTATTTACCCTCTTGTGTTGTGGCTGCTCACTGCCTTCTTTATTGAACTGTCTGTGCAGATTCTCATCTGAATCATGCGGATTAGTTTATCTGAATATGTTTGGATTCAACCCAGGAGTTTATTTTTTGTTTCTGGAGGCGTGCAGTTAAGTAATCTGATATTGAGGTCAACATAAAACGAACAGCATTAGTTTCTTGGATCAACTTTTTGTGCATTTTGCTCAAAAGAGAGTTAAAGAGTTTGCGCTCAAGTTGATTATTATAATGTCTCTTGTTTGGCTGTTCTTCCACTGCTAAAACTCCCAACACTTGATCATCACCAACATATATATTAAACACAAAGCCGGATGAAAGGGAGGGTTGGTGATGCTATTTATGTTACAAGTATAAATTTTTCTTTCCAAACGGGGGAAATAAAGAAGTTTTACTCTCCCTTTCATTTATCTCTGTCTGTGTTTGTTGCCTGTGTGAGTGGATGAGACTGGAATCAAACCTTTTAGTTTGATTTCATTTATCTTTGACCAACAGATTTTTTGTAAAATCAAAGCATTTTTAAAGGTTTTAGGTGAAGTTGCAATAGAAAAGCAGAAAAGGATGAATTTGGGAAATTTTTTTGCCTTGCTATTTCCTCCAAGCTAGATGTAGGGTAGAGCATGTATTAGATTAATATCTAGTGATCTTAAGTTAAATTAATTCACATATAAAATGTAAAACTAAAAATTACTTTATTTACTCCTTATTACAAAAAATGGCTTCCACTGCGTCTAAAACAATAGATATGCAGAGTATAAAAATATATATTAATCTTCAAGGATCTATTTCAGTGAATTAGGTTTTGTAGTAGGTTTTAAGTACAGTTTATTGCATTAAATATTTAACCTTATAATGCAATGTAACAGCAGTAACAGGCGTTCAGCCAGCTGAATGACAGTCTGCAGCAACAGGTGGGGAAGGAGGTACTCTTACAAAACTTTTATGGTTTTTTTGGAAACTCTAGAAAGCTAGAAGGGAAAAAAAAAGGATTTGTTTGTTTTTCAAGTTTCTGAGTAATAAGACTTTTAAAGTTTTCTGCTTACCTCATGAACACGTTCAGTTAAATTTATATTTTACCATTTGGAAGCACTTTTTGATTTTGTATACTATATTAACTTGTTTATTTTGTTGTATAATTTTGAAGGATTGTCTTAACTCTTTGGTAAATTGCTATACCATGATTAATTCAACAGCCCTTGTCTACCCAGAATATCCTGATTTGCTTTTAAATGTCTTGTTTTTACTAAAAAACCAAAACCAAAACACATTAGCTAAAGTCACAAGGGGACAAATGTAAGGTTATAGAGCATTATTTTAAACAGTATGTCCCTGGGAATGTTCTGTTTTCCCTATAATATAATGATCAGACACAGTTTGAATGTGGTATGGATGTTTGTTTTTTACGTAAATCAGATTTTATTCCTCCTTCTGTTAACCCTGTTTGCTGTCCGATATGCATTTTCTGTACTAATGTCTTTAAAATGTCCGCAAAGTTTCAGTTTAAAAGGTGACCCTGACCTCATTGTCAGACACATAATATTCTGTGACCTTTGGCGAGACTCTTTTTGCATCAGTGCTTCCCTTGAGAACCTTCTTTTTTTCTGCTCAAAATCCCTTTCAGTTTTTATACTGTTACAACTGACAGTTTGACATTTTTGAAAATGCTTCTATTTGCTTTCTTCAAGAGCCAAGAGAATAACGACACAGCTAAGCCATTGTGCTGGTTCACTTAATGCAGGCGAACAATCTCTGGTGGTTGGCTTGGCTTTGGCTTTAATAAGCTTTTCACCTGTTGGTATCTTCAAAAGCACAATTTCACCAATTAGAGTTATATGTTTGATCTCCAAAATCTATTTTTTAAAGCTTTTAGTGCTGCTATAGCTATTTCTTGAAACTTCTTTATAATACTCTAACTGAAAAGCATTAAAAACAATTGAAGGATTTATTTTTTGATTATTTATTGTAGAAACCCTGGTGTAACATCATGTGTGCAGGACAGCTGTCTCTCTAAAATAAGGTTTTGTTCATTTAAAACAAACTGATGATTGCTTTTGCATTTCAAACAGTATTTTTGTAGAAAATCTTTTAGTGGTTAGCACGACCAACTTTTTTTAATGTCCTTTAGGATCAATAAAATATATTTTTTAAATCTAGAAGGTTTAACAACGCAGTTAGAAAGCACAAAAGGATAAAACTTAAATAAAATCTATATTTTAGCTGAAGTTATCCCCCCTCTCTAGCTGCCTGAATGGGCTACATTATCTTCATAAAATATAGAAAAATTGTCCCGCTTTAAAATCTCCTCCTTCCTCTGACTCTATTTTTAAAAATCTCAATGAAACTGAATTTTTCCTGCACGGATTCACCGTACAGCACATCCATATCAAAGAGTTGTTAGCTTGACCTGTTAGCACTACAGTATGGTGGATTCTAGACTGTTTTGAGCTAGAAAAGTATCATTTACAATCAATTCAGTATGTTTAGAGTCCATTTCATTATAAATTATAAGGGGAAATGTTGTACACATTTATTTTTATACATTTTTACTTATTTACTGAGATGATGCTAACCTAGCTAGCTGTTTACTAGGCTAAAGGGACGCTAGCTGTAGTTTTATGGCTCTATTTTCTCTAACCAGCTCTTGACAAGAATGTAAAAGACTGTGTTTCCTCAAATGTCTTCACTTTAAAAGCTTTAACCCTTAATGTTTAACACCACTTAAACATCCGCTGAATGTGAGTGTTGGTGTGGATGGACTGAAACGAACATTGGTCAATGAATATATCTTGTTCAGTTATCTCCAAAGCAAACCGCCTTAACTTACTGAACAAGATTTATTTTTGACTGAACCTTCCTGCCTGTTTGTGCACTTATGTCTGAACCCCTGAACCCCTACTAGTCTGTACTCCTTTTATTTAACCCTCCTGTCTTTTCTCAGTGTGTTTAACCCTTTCCTCTTCCCACCTCCCGTCTTCTCCTCGCTCCTCTTCTGCCTCCAGGTCGGATGACAGCGACTCCTCGCTCTCCGAGGTGCTCAGGTAGAGGAATCGCGTCTATTGTTCGCTGTTTTTGCCTGTTTAACTTAAACAGTGTCTTGTTTCCATTCCCGCCTCTTCCCTTTCAGTCCTCCATGGTTGAAGTCACTGTTAAATGCATGCATTAACCATAGGTAGCTTTTTATTTTTTAATTTTTGCCTTGCTGTGTTTCTCTCTGGTCCCGTGCAGGACCATCATGAACCATACTACTTTTCTTTTTGGCTCACTGTTGAAAAGCATTATAGGGTGCCTCTGCAAAACACCTGTATTTATATACGCTGCAGGACTTGTGAAGGACACTAAAAGGATATTAGCTTTTTTTTTATTTAAAATGCTTGAAATTTAGAGTTGCAAAGTAATGCTGTACTGTCAAGCATTAGATGAACAATATCAATACCATCAATTTATTTCTTATTTTTGGTTATAGACTGTTAACTGGATCTATCTCTAAACTAAAACAAAACTAAACTCATCTATTCAGTTATGAGCTAACGATTCACTATAGATCTTAAATGTTCAATATCTGAAAACGCACCAATTTACTTTATGTTCTTCTAGTTTAAAAACACAATATGGGAAACCCTCAGATCTAAAATGTGAAAGCTGCCTTTAATAATGCATTGTCCTTAATGACCACTAGGGGTCGATATTTAGTTTTCAAAGGAACTCTTTTTTTTTTTTTTTCAAACACCATTCCCTTTATCAACACAATTAGGAGATCTAAAAGATTCAAGACTTCATCTGGAAGTATTGCAAGTTATAGAGCATGTGTTCCCACCATTCCTGTAGGATGTCTCATGGTAGATTACCTTCAACAAGTACCTGGCCCGTAAGGCTAGTAAGATGATGGAGTGAGCCAGTGTGACATGCCAGCAGCTAATCCACTCTGCAGACCTGCACGCTGCTTTCTTCTTGCTCATGTGTCTTGCATACATTCAGGCAGGGAGCCTGAACTGCTCTTTTCCACATGCTGAAAATAAAATTATCTTCACGTCCTGCCTTCTTGTGCACCCAGCCAAAGCAACACATTTGGATTATTTCCACACAACTCCAAGTGGGAAAATCTCCAGCTGTGAAGTACTTGTATTATTAGCAGCTGAAAATGACACTTGAAACTAAATTTTAACTCTGGTGATCATATATAGTGCCTATCACTTTTATTGTTTTGCATAAATACATCTTAAACTCTTAGAAAATCAGATACATTTTATTTAATCTCACTTGTGAAATAGAAAAAATCACATTTTTAATTTTGAGAAGTTTAAATTTTTGGGTTAAAAAAAATTCTCTGAAGTGATTTATTTATTTATTTATTTTTTAGATCAAATCACTCGGTACACAAATATTTACATCCATTTGATCAATAGGTTATAATATAGGCTGCTTCTATTGCTTTTTACAAGGTTGGAGTCTTTGACCATTTCAGTCTTCCCTTAAGCCTGACAAAAAATAGATTTTTTTGTCTGTGTGGATCTCGTTGTATGTTTCGGATCATTTTCCTGCAGACAGATCCACTGATTAATGTTTTCAGGTTACTGGAAAAAAATTACCAGATGGCCATTAATTGTCCTGGTGTTAGAGCTTATGATGCCATGCACTAATAAGGTTCACATTGCTTTAAGAAGAGATACAATCCCTACAGTAACACAGAACTCCACCTTACATAGGAGTATATGTTTCCATCCTGTTATAGAGAATTGGTGCTTCTATTTTCTGCTGCTCTCCATTACTGAGCGTTTTAACCCTCTTTATGATTATTAGAAACAATGATTAACACAAAAGAGTATGGATGTGCCCAAAGATTAGATTCAAAATCTTCTGTATGCAGTTATACTATTCAAGAAATAAAATTTGCTTTAAAGCTTTTTGAAATTATGAATAAGACTTGTTGATAAATGTTGGGAATGAGAAAAAAACACCTTGCAGTTATTTTTATAAAATGTATTTAAAGGAACTGTGTGCAACAAAACTGTCTTTTTTATAAACGAAAAACAAGTATTGCTTTAATAACTACATGTTCTGCAAAGGTTTAATAACATGACATCAAAAAGGAAAGAGTTCTCATAGCTTAGAGTTAATAGTTTATAAATACATTCAGACGATTTTTTTAGGATGCTTCAAAATGGACACGGAGGTTTCAGGCTTGGCTTTATAAGACAGTATAGTCCAGCAACTAGTCAGCCCCGCCTGCAGAGACGGCTTGTTTATCATTCTACGCTGGATGAGCTCAGATGAAATGGTTATCAGCTGTTTTCTCGTCATAGAAGCAGGTAGCCACAGGCTTCTTTCAGCTTTCAGTCCTGTTTTCATAGAAAGGGTTCGAGTGTTTCATCAATTTATTAAGGTCAATTTTCCTCCGTTCAGAAAGAGTAGAATGTCCCATAATATAAATAAATATAAAATATAAATACATATAAAAAAAAAAAATAAATAAAAAATGAAAGAATGTCCCTTCCGTAGGAGGTCTCATTCCCTTGACGGGAAGACACCAGCTTGTCATTGTAGTTCATTTAGTTCACCACTAGATGGGGATACATTTTCCACACTGTCCCTTTAAAGTCACTTTGTCCTTTAAGTCACAAGAGTCCAGTTTTGTCTTATATTATTAAAAATCGTCATTTGAACAGAATGTTGTTAATTCAAATAAAACAGGCATTTACTGATGAGATGCAAGGTTATTAGATTAAAAATTCTCTATCTGCCTCATGTTGGGAATGTTGATCCACCGGTTATTGATATTTGTCCTAAAAGACTTTCTATATATTAAAGCTGAATTATATAAACAACTTTCTCTATTGTAGCCATTCAATTCTATTTTTAATCTGATCTATTGCACTCACAAAGAAAAATCGCTGCACCTTCCAGAAGATCCCTCTGCCCATTTTTCTATGTACGTCAGAGAGCACACACTGATCGCCCTCCGTGTTTTCATTAGTGCTGGTCTCTTGGGTCTCAGCCCTGCAACATCCATTAGCAGCTCTCACAGAGTGCATAACACAGTGGACCATGATATCCTTCCCTCAGACGCTGATAAAACAGGAACTATTTCTGCCGTTCGTAGTGTTGCTCTGTAGTAAGATAAGGAGGGCTGCATTAGACAGTAAGACTGGCGTCAGTTTGTATCAAAGCTAAAGTAGTTCAGTCATGCAGCATTGATGTTAAAAAAAAAAAAACACTTTCAATTTGGTTGGTTATTACCACTCAGCCCTGAACCTAAATCCCTCATTATTATATTTCCTTGAATTTCCTCACCTTCGTTTTTAAGAAATAAGCAACATTTGGTCTCTAAACTTATTGGGAAAACAGAATTAGCTAAAATGAGTTTAATGCAGAATTGTTTAGTCTGAATTACTTTAAATGTGGGGGGAAGAAAGTTGAGAACAAGCTTTCCATGGCTATCAGTCCACACATCAGGCTGTAATCCCTGGAGAAGTCGCTAACTGAATAACCTGCCTCCATCTAACCTATATGTGCACATCTCCTCTCTGGGTCCCTGAAGGCATCTCAGTGTGGAGGAACTCTGACTCTCCCGCCTGATTTTGGGGATAACAATCTCCTGCTTGCTGTGGATTTTGTGTGTTAGTGAGATCATTCCACGATCCCAAGATGGAGTCCGATATCTGTGGATTGCTTATTCTGCTGTGAAATTTTGAACAATTGGTTTGTGCTGCTGTGCTGTGTGACTAAGTTGGGTTTTTAAATCTTGGCAGACGTTGCATGTACGCTTCTGTTTTATTTATTTATTTTTATTGTAGTGACTCCTTGGATGGCATTTTTCACGCTTTGAGCGAGATATGTGATGTATGCCTCAATGTTTGTGATTTGAACTGTGTTTTCCACACATCCTTCTGCACAAGTCGAGTGGAGCATGTTGTCCTTGACACAGCGAACCGTGTTTGTGTAGAAACAAATCTGTTCAGCTTCTTTCACTGTTCAAGTCACAGCTTTCTTTTACTTTCTCACATCCTCTGGTTATCTATCTATCCTTTGCACTTCCTATCACACTTTCTCACATATATGCACCCTCACTTGTGTTCAACCTACTACCCGAGAAACCCACCAGGGACCAATTTTTTCCACAACTCTCCCTCTCCCTCTCACCCTCCTTCTGCTCTGTCTCTCTGACGAGTGCTCTCCAGGCGTTTTGGGACTCTGGCCTGTCAAAGGGACATAGATTGGGAAGGGAGGGGAGGTTGAGGAGGTCCATCTCTACACCCTGGGTGCACACAATACATGTGCTTGTGTACGGCGGTTTATCAGGAAGAGGAGAGAAACTGACAAGAAAATAAGGGAACAGCTTTTTGCCGCTGTGGTGAGTTAATTGGGCTGCTCTGAAACACACCAAAAAAATGAGCAGAGAGAAGAGAAGAGCTTAAGCCAACATGAATCTGTTGTTTTTCGAAATAAAGCGAGGACATAAAGTGCTTTGCTACAAAAACTAATACACCATTTGTCATGTTACAACAACAACCTTGACTGTGTTTTGTCGGGGTTTGTGTGATAGGTCGAGACAAAGTTGTGCATCAATGTAAAATTTAAAGATGCCGTGAAAAAGTTTAGACATTTCTTAAAATGTTAGATTAGTTTAAATGAATTTCACCAAATCATAGCAAGTTCCACGTCAAGGCATTTTATAAGACAAAACCCCCCCCGCCTATATGCAGATATTTATTCTCTTTTTATTGTTGTTATAAAACATCACGATCAGATTGACTTCATTACTACAGCTGAGGAGTCACTGCCTTTATCCTGCTGAGCTAGTGACAGGAAAGGAAAGTCTCTCTTTTAGCAGACGTCCCAAAAACCCTGAAGCACTTCTCACATCATGAAGAAAAGTCACAAAAAGAACCCAAACAGTTTGCTCTGAGTGTGTCGTCCAAACTAGAGGATGAAGAACGGCCAAAGTCACTTCATAGAGAAAGACTATGTATTTAATGGCCCCGTTAGCTCAGCAGATATCCACTTCAAGGAAGGTGAAACGGATAAACACAACACAGAAACACCAGACTGTGATTCTGTGTTTAAAAAAAAAAAAAATCAAAAATCATTGTGTGGGAAGGTGTGGCATGCTCAGGTTTTCAGCCCCTTTGAGTCACTATATTTTACAACCGTTTTTATTTTTTTTTTTGCAACAAGCCTCTAGTTGTGTTTTCCCACAATTTTTTCACAAGTAGATGCATGATTTTGTCTTTTTGTCTTAGCTTTATAGTTTTGTCCTTGTTTAATGATTTTTAAAATGTCTCCAGCAACAACAGCAATTTATATCTGGACTTTGACTAGGCCATTTTAGCATCATTATTCCTCTATAGGTGAAATCCCTGCCCCAGTCACTAGTCTCATAAAGCTTATTATCTTCCCAAATCACCCTGTATTTTCCTCCTGACATATTTTCCTTAAATCTGACTGGCTTTCATGCATCCACTGAAGAGAGTCTAATGCTCCCACCACCATGTTTCACAGGACTGATGGTGTCTTTATGGGGATGTGCTGCTGTCTTTCCTGACCAAAGAAAACCTTGTTCAAACCTCAGAGAAAGTCTGATTTGTGAGAACATGACTATCAGCTGTCCTATTCTCACTTCTGTCTACATCTGTGGCAAATCTCCGCAGCCCTTTTTGAGAGCAACTATGGGCTGTTTGTGATTTGACTCCTTGTAGCCTGTCAATTTAAATCTGGGGTCTGCAACCTTAAAGCTATATTTGCTCCCAGTCTAGCTATATTAAACTCATTTAGAGCCATAAGTATTATATGATCTTCAAAAAAAACCAACACTTTTTAAAATAAATGTTTAGTTAGGAAATTTGTTTTCATGTTTAAATAACAACAATTTTATTATTTTTTTCAAACTAAATAAAAAAACGAAACCTTTCAGGAAAGAAGATGTTGATATTCGTGAGAAGAAAAGTTTCCAACCTATGTATAAGAAGGAGATTTAAAAATGTACGGAGCATAAGGACTATTTTGAATGACAGGTAGGAAAAAAAGGGTAAAAATAAACTTTGTAAAAAAAAAAAAAACTATAATTATTTCCCATATTTGCGAGAGAAAATACATTTCTTAATTAGAATTTAAAAAATTAAAGGCAAAAAAAAGAAAGAACTCATCATTTTAACTAAGATTTTTTTCAGACGCTGTAAAGTCAGATACTATTAAGAAAGATAAAAAGCCAAAACTCCTCTGAGACGCACGTCTGAATATTTACCTGAGTGTAGGTGGTACATGTAGAAATGCTTGTTAAATTCCAAATGAGAGTTTCTAGAAAATGTGTTTTCTCCCCTTCTTTTTCTTTCATTTACAGAGACCCTACTACTCTGTCTTACATTTTACTCTCACTCTGTTGTGGAAATTGAATTCAGTCATTCCATAAAATACTGAAATAGTGATAAAACAGATACATTAATTTGTTGTTTCTCATTTATTTCTTAAGAACCACTTGTGGTTCTGTAGCCAAAGGTTGTAAAAGCTATTTAGTTTCTATGCACCTATAAATAAAATCTAATAAAACCAACTAATAATGTATCTTTCACTCAGCAGTCATGTGCTTTATTGTGTTGGTCTGAAAGGAAAATATTTTGACGTATATGTACGTTGTGTTTTTCTTTATTTTTAATTTTATTTCTTTGTCTGCATGTTCACACTGAGCCTGTTTTCTTATTGTAAAATATTTCAAACTAAAGCAGGTAAACAACCTTCCTGATTTAAAATGAGCAGAATCTGATGCTGTTTCTGTCTATTTTTCATCTAGGGGTGTGATCAATCCTATCGGGGGTGTGAAGGGGGGTCGGACAGCACCCCTACAGTGTGTTTCTGTAGCCGAGGGCCACTCTAAGCCGGTTCTGTGTGTGGACGCCACAGATGAGCTGCTTTTCACAGGATCTAAAGGTACACATTGACTCACAATGACACACAAATGCAAGGAGGTCTTGTAAATGATTTAGCATCTCTATGAAGCTTGGGGAGGCTGCTCTAAAATGTCATCAACTAAAAAAACAATTAATACATTTCTGCATCTTCAACTCCTGTTTAGATGTTTAGTTACTTTAACACAACTGTTTTATATGCTGTTGACATAAAGTAACTAAATATGCTTAATTTTTTCATTGCTGATGTAGACCACTTTGGACTTTGGTGCAACACCATCAGCTGATATCACTCTTTAAAACCTAAATGATAAAGCTGCATATTCATGTTGTTTGACATTCTTTAAATTTATACGCCAGTAACTCACTCTGGTTGCAGCCGATGCTTTAATGACGAATTACGGCATCCTACTGGCATATAATTTCTTATTTTTGTCTTTTAAACTTTATTTTTGGTCAATTTGTTATTAAATGCAGCCTTTGTGTGTGTATTTAGCATAATAACGCCATGTGACCGGGATTACGTCACTGGGGATGAGTACAATCGATGGGACGATCGAAACACTATCAGAATAGAACACTGGAGTTTATAGCCTTATTTTATCATGACTGGATTAATAAATGTTTATTCGTCTTTTTGGCATATAAGGTGACTGACTATAATGTATCTTTAGTCTACTTGGGCTCTGGGCCTTTCCGGTTCACACACTGTGGGACCTTAATATCAAATTTAAATCCAAAATTTACTTTCATCCCAAAAAGAGGACATAGTCTGATTCCTTTTTTTTTTTTTTTTTTTTGAGCACAGTTTTGTTACCAGAGAGTGATGATTATGCCTGCAGGGCCAGTAGGTCACACACACATAACTGATGTCTGCCACAGGATATGTCCAAGTAAAATCGTTAGTAGTGTTGATGTTTTTTTTAAGTTACAGAAATGAAAAACGAAACCACTATTTACAGTTCCTGCACAGGTCAGGAGCACTAAAACTATGTAGTGTCTGTAAGTAGGTTTATGGGGAAAAAATATCTGTTTAAGTTATCGGTTCAATATCAGCATATCAGATATTTAGCAAAATTCCTTTTTTTTTTTTGTTGATTTTGCTTTAAATATTGTTTTTAGGGTCTGGTGGCCTTTATATTTGTTATTTTTTGAAAGTTTGTAGACAGGAAAGTGGGTTATAAGAGAGGGGAGAGACATTCATCAAAGGTCAGCAGAGCCTGGACTCGAATCTGCGACTCAACCTCAACACTCCAAAATTCCCTGATTTTAAGCTTCTGGTTGGTGTACATGTGTTGCAATACACCTTTTTTCTTCAACTTAACTTTCTTCCTTCCTTCCTTATGCTAAACGATCCCTTTGTTAGCACATACAACGTGGGATGAGACAATATATAATGGAGATAAACACAAGCAATTGATGCAAAGTTGTCATTAGGACCAGAAGCTGCTGCATGTGAGGATATTTGATCAGCTTTTGCAGTAATAAAAACTAGTCAGATCTACTTTGCAGATTAACACTGAATGGCTCGGGTTTCATTGTTATTCTGTTTTATTCTACATGAAAGATGAAGAGCTGCATAAAATGTCAGGGCAGGAAAACCAAAGCATGGACAGACAGAAACAGATTTCTGACCCTAATCAAACCGTTTCCTTCTTCAGATCGCACCTGTAAGATGTGGAATTTGGTCACGGGTCAGGAGATCGCCACCCTCAAAGGCCACCCAAACAACGTGGTGTCGGTAAAATATTGCCCATCTTCCGGTCTGGTCTTCTCTGTCTCCACCTCATACATCAAGGTTTGGGACATCCGTGACTCTGCTAAGTGCATTCGCACACTCACGTAAGTACTTCTTCCTGAAATCAGCCTGATGGGACCATTTGGAGGTTTTATGAAACATTTCAGAAAATTACGCTGTTCAAATTTGCTTTTTTTTTTTTCCTTCAGCGATGTGCTTCAGGTTGCATTAAAGTGACAAATTAAACCCTGAACTGCTTTTAGAGAAAATGACGGCTGCTAACCATTTCTCACATTTTGATCGTTCTTTTTTTTTATTATTTTATTCTCACACTCCCTGGCCTCTCTTTACCTCCTGACAGATCATCAGGGCAAGTGGTTTCAGGAGACGCGTGTGCTGGAACAACCACCCGGACAATCACCTTTGCTCAGGGCGAATGTCAGATCAACCAGATAGCGCTCAACCCATCAGGATCTTTGCTCTACGCTGCCGCTGGGAATATTGTTCGCATGTGGGACCTCAACAGGTACACTGAAGTAACACTTACATTATTTTTCTTTTTCAACCTATGTATGTATTCAGTCCATAAATGAAAGTTTTATTTATGTCTTCTGCTAATTTATTTCTTCACCTTCCTCCCTATAGTAGGTTTGTAAGCAATATGCTAAAAAAATGATGTTACACTATAAGATTGGCTCTTTTTAAGCTACACGACTTTTAACTCCTTGTCAACAAGAACCGTCCATTTTCTACTGCTTTAATAATGTTGCTTTCTTTGTCTAAAATCTCCACGAGTCATTTTTTGTAAGATGTTCCACCTGTCCTCCCCTGCCCTCCGCTCTTAATAAAACAAAGTAATGAAACTTTTGGTGTTAAACAGCAGAGCTCAGTCTGTCTTAGAACACAGTACTTTCCTTCAAGACTAAGAATGATTGTTCTCTACTTTTGGATACTTGAGGTCACCAAAGGAAATGTAAAATAATTGCAAATATAGGTAATGATAAATTGAGACCCCAGAAAAGATTTTATTCGGAGAGACGGGATTTCCTGAATAGTAGCCAATCACAGGAAGTTTACTTTCTCACGTTAGTTCCTCCCAAACGGGAAGTAGGAGAGAATCTATAGGTGCATGAAAAGCAAGAGATTGCAGAGAAGAAGCATGATAGTTGTGATACATTGGGGAGCTTATAGTATCAAATCTGCATGCTTAAAAAATTCAAAATAGGTGTGGAGAGTAGTTTATTAGAGTGTCTTAAACAGTTTTTTATTAAAACTGCTCCTATGAGTATTTATTACAGGTTTGTGCTTTCGGCAGAATTTTGACTTTACATTTAAGGCCGTCTGTGAGAACAGATCCTCAAGGTTTCTACTTGGTGCTAAAAAGGTTTAAAAACCTAGAATTTAATCTACATATTTTACATAAATGTGAATAAAGAAATCCGAATGACGAAATGTTTTCTTTTCCCTTTTAGTCCTGCATCCTATTAACTTAAAGTTGCCTAGCTGTCATCCATCTATCCATCCGTCCATCCATCCCTCCGTCCGTTCCTCCGCCATCCATCTGTTTATCTGTCATCTGTCTGTCAATTTGCCTAATTTTCATCCGTCCATATGTCCAGCATTCATCCATCTGTTTGTCCATCATTTATCTATTCTATCCTTCATGCATTTGTCTGTGTATTCATAATTCTTCAGTCTGTTCATGATTCATCCATTCAAGTCATAAATGGTAAAAAAAAAAAGCAAAAACAAAAAGAAATCATGAACCCTGTCTGTATTTTCTATGAGGAACCTCTTTTAATGGGCCCTTTTTTACTTCTTTTATCTATGCTTGTAAAGGAAAGTGATCAACAGATTGAAGCAGACAGTTTGCGCTGAGGGGCTCCAAGCTATTTAATGATGCGTAGCAACCCTCCCCAACCCCCAAGAAATGAAAAATGAACAAATTAAGTATTTCTTCATTCTCTGCCATAGGCGTCAGTGTGTCCCAATAGTTAAACGTCACGCAAGAAAGGGAAGGTATCTTCATTTGGTGACACAGGAAACTTGAAAATCGGATTTGTTTGTAATGAATTTCACAGACCTTTGTTTCACCTCCTGACTGCCCCGTTCATTTTCTGTGAGCAGGATGCAGGCAACAGGCAAGCTGACCGGCCACATTGGATCTGTCATGTGTCTGACAGTGGGGCAGTCTCTCCTGGGCAAAGACCAAGTCATCACTGGCTCCAAAGACCATTATGTAAAGGTACATATCACCTTTTAACACAGTGCTTTTCAATATTATTCCCACAGTTTTTCTGTTTTGCCAAATCTCAAAAAAAGGGAAAACAGTTTATTAGGAATTTATGATGCATGTTTTTTTTCAACCATATAAAGAATTGTGCCATGCTTTTGTTTTCAGGTCCAGTTAATATGTAGAAATGTCTCTGATAGTTAACTTTGGAGGTACGTTTTTAATGAGAGCATCTATAAACAGCAGATTTCAAATTCTTAAGTCAGATTCCTCATATAGATTTAGGTCTGGACCATTTTAACTTGAACAGATTTCGATCTAAACTAGGGATACAAGTGAATTCAAACATCCATCCATCTTCTCCCGCTTTATCCGTCAGGGTCGCGGTTGGGCCGATGCCTATCTCCGGCAAACTATTGGCGTAAGGCAGGGTACACCCAGGACAGGACGCCAGTCTGTCACAGGGCAACACATAGACACACAAAGACGTACAACCATGCACACACTCACACCTAGGGACAATTGAGAGATGGCAATTAACCTTACAGTTTATTGGCATCATACAGTTTATTGGCATCATGTTTTTGGACCGTGGGAGGAAGCCAGAGTACCCAGAGAGAACCCATGCATGCACAGGGAGAACAGGCAAACTCCATGCAGAAAGG
>JAUZNJ010000031.1:43833-70001 GCA_034780135.1 Jordanella pulchra | reverse complement strand
GTATATATATATATATATTAGAGAGAGAGAGAGAGAGAGAGATATTGAGTTACTGAACAATTGGAACTGGAATGAAAACATAATCTTGTTTGGTTGTAGTTGAAACATGGTGTCCAGGATATATTATCCGAACCAGGCTTATGATGTTTAAAGTATTCCTACATTAAGTATGACATGATGAAGGATAGAAATTCATCAGGTTGAAGCACATAATGACTCTGTCTCCTGGGCTGCTCACTCAAAAAACTATTATCATGTGACCTCACAAAGGAACTTGTTACTTATCAGTGGTAGCTTGTTCTTGCAGTAATATATACCTTCATTTTGTTTTTTTTAGGGGGGTCGAGAGGAAATGGCTTTCAATTCAAAGAAGATTTAGTTAGTTAGTTAGTTATTGGTTATAACAGCCTTATAAAATCACAGTGCTTTTCCCTCAGCTCCCCACAAACCCAGAGCTGTCACTGCGTTCAATTAGCAGTAATATTACTCTCAGGTAGAACTTTAGTTCCACAACAAGAGTCAGCCTGAAACAGAGAAGTCACAATGTATGTGCATACTCATTTATTATAACCAGCAGAACAGCAGGTTTATGACAGAGTTTCTGTCACAGCCTGCGAGATGGCTGCTCAGGGAACACTCTGCTGCAGGTATCGGCAGCTCTGGGAGATCTCTGGTTAAATCTGAATAATTCAACAGATGGAGAAGTAGAACAAGACACCTGGTTCCTTCCCAGTGAAAGTTATTGGTGTTCTGCTAATAGAGGAGGAGGCTGGAATGTGTTTGAAATATGACGAAGGTGCCATTTTTGTGCTACTTGGAAATATAGAATGAATCTTTGTTCGAATGTGAAGCCCCCCTGGGATTTGGGCTTACAATAAAGGTACAGATAATTTACGCTTATAAAACACAGCCATACATCAGAATTTATCAGTTGTTTCTTTGATTTATTAGCTTTAATCTCAAAGGTGGTGCTTCTTACAACGTCTCATGATGTTGTCTGCATCATATGTTGCTGATATTTTTAGCTTTCAATGGTTCCCCTGAGGAAAACAGGATGTTTTTGTTTATATAATGGGATTTTTATTACTTGTAAAGGCTTGGCCAGCTTCTGCAGCAGCCTATATATCCCTGGTTTGCTATTTTTTTTTATAGCTTAGCCCTTTAAGAACTGCTTATGGGCATATAACACAGAAAAGTGGACCTATTCACCTTGTGAAGGTTGAATGAATAGACAATGTGTCCTCAGTCAAAGGAGAAAAGGCCTAAGGACAGAGAAGAAAATAGAGACCAACAGATTACCTCAAATCATTAACTTCCATTGTTTTGTTTCCATTTAAAAAAAGCATTAATGCTTTCAAATAGAAACAAAATGCACTCCAATAAGTTTGGAGGTAATTGAAAAACCATGTTAAACAGTATTTACCACCACTCTCCTATGCATTAGAAATAATTCATTCTTTCTTTGAAAGGGAAAAGGCATTTTCCATTATTTTCTTCCACTCCATTTAATGAAACCAAAACATTCCTCAGTTTTTAGTCAATCTTGACAATCTTATAAAAGCTGTAATGTGTAAGAGTATTTGCATATTCTATATTATGCTGTATAATTTCCCAAAAATAATGCTTTGTTTTCTTTCATTATAGCACAATTTTTAAGCTGCATAAATGGACTATAGCTCCAGCAGTAGTCAATACTGAAACCTTCACATTTTAAGGCACAAGTGGATAAGCTTTGCAGATACTATTTATATATATTCATCTTTTTCTTCAGCAGGGGTAGCAATAAGTCTGGAGAGTTCTGTACCGGCCTGATCATCAAAGATTACAATAAGAGGCTTGAAACTGCAGTTTTTTAGTAGATGTGGTAAGAAGGCATGTTGCGGGTGATCTTTAAAGATTGCTGCACAAATGTTAGTACTAGCAAACAGGTTTGGTTCTGCCCCAATTAAAGCAGCAGATTGCGTGATTTTGAGAGAGGTCCCAAAAGAAGTATGAGGTTTAACACCAAGTAGTTGGCGGTAATATTGATCAAAAATGTATTTAAAATAATTGTTTTACTAAATAATATTTATAGAGCAGTTCACATAGGAAGCTTTTCTCTAAGTGCTACGAACAAAATTAAAAAATTAAAAAATGTAAATAACAAAAGGTAATTATAAATAAATGAAACATAAAATATGAGAAAATTTTCTTCATCTGTTGATAACCCCCACACCGCACCCTACCAAGTTTTGTGTGATTTAAAACTGGTGCAAGCATAAAAACATAACTGTGATTCATTCAATTGAATCTAGGGATAAAAAAAAAAAAATTCTCAGTTGCAATGAGTTGCACACTTTCAACACCTCCCACTCATGTCTTTGTGCAGGTGTATTCTATTATTTAATATACATCCAACATTATTTGACTTCAGCCACTTTTTTGGTTTTGCCTGAACTGTATAAAGATTGTCTGCCTGTCGTCCTGCTAAATTAATGAGTTTCGGAGTGTGTAGACTTATTTTCTTATTAATAACCTCATTTTTTTTTGTATTTTTTTTGACGGTGCAAATATTTTTACATGCAAACAGAATATTGCTCCCTCCTCTGGCATTGTACCAATGTCTCCTGTGGCTGCAACGGTGACTAAAGATATTTGTCAGTAAGTTTGCATCTTAATTTCAGATATGAATCCACACGCAAAAACTGTGGCCACAGTTAAGTTTCCAATTTAAAAAATCGCCCTGCACACTGTAAATGTTTACATTTGCATACCCGTCACAAATGAATCTGCGCGGTTTGATCATCAGAATATGAGACGCATATTTATGAAGTCACGTACGCATGCAATAAAAAAAGGTTTGCACATGCTGTCTGTTGGATTGCAAATGAAAATCCTTTTGCACTTTCTTTGAAGATCTGCCCTGTGCATACAAACACGCTTGCACCTGTTTAAAGACACACAGACCTTGTGAAGTTTGGGCTAAATGTGTCTAACTTCTTATCCATCAGTTAGAACTAAATAAGTCTTTCAGATAAGAGGGAAAATTACATTCAGGACTTAAAATGTCCTGCAGCCTTAAGCTAAGCATGTCGACAATGGGTTGATGAGGAAATCATTTTAAAGTACCTTTCGTGTCTTAAGCAAAAGGTTTTCTGTCTCAAGATAAATAAGTTTTATTTATTTTCTTCAAAATACAATTGTGCAGAGAGTTGGTTACATATTGAAAGCAAATCTTTATAGAGGAGTTACATGAATTCAGATTTTAAGCAAACACTATTGACTTTAGGAATTATAGAAAGATTGGCATTTTCATGGGTATATGTGTAACATGGTTGTCCTGCTGATAACAAGAGTGGCACAGGCTGAAAGAAGCTTTCTAAATGAAATGCACTGGGAATAAGAAGTTACTAAATCTAATTATGTTTGTCCTACTTTCAATGAACTTTATCTTCTTTAACCAACTTCTTGTGTAGTTTTTGAGGATAATCATTTCTCTTATTCCCTTGGGGGGCTCTTGAGAGGAAGTAGTTATCATTTGAAATATGCAGCCTTGCTTTAGTTAAAACAGATTATCTGTGATGTCCACAAGCATCGTGGGGCTCTAATATGCCCACTCTAGTCATGTGAACAACAGAACACTGGATTTAATTTAAATTGCAGTACATAATAAGCCGACTTATAATTGCTTCATGGAACAAAGTGCTGAATACGATCATACTGTACATAGGTGCATGAGAGTCTAATTGGATGTCATGTTTTCCTGCTCTCCTCCCTTTTAACTGATCCACTCTCTGCTTTGGGAGGTGTGATAAAAAGAGAGCTAATTGTTTTGAGCTAATGGATATCACACAATAACAGGTGGCTACAAACAGGCATTAAGTCACAGATTTATTTCCAGTTTTATCTCCACTGATAATTACTTTGACAATTTCCCAACTGTTGTCAGGTCAGTCCAAGGGGGACAGCCAACAATGTTGCATCTGTTCTACCTCTCCTATATCTTTTAGGCAGAAGATTTTATGTCCAGGAATACAAAATTACATGCACATGCTTGGATTCAGTCCTAAAGTCTCATTTATATTCATTGAAATCCTGCTGTTGCCTAAAGGGGACAAGGACCTTTTTCAGCTACTGTACATTCAGTTTATTTATTGCCCAATGCTCAAAATCAATTACCAGGACTAAGACATATCAGTGTGCTTTTGCATTATGTATTTATGGAATCAAGATAACTGAAACCACAAGGAAAATGGCTCTGGGTTAGATATTAAATGCAGTAATGATAGATTATAGAAGAGATTCATGCTGTAAAGCTTGTGCCAGCCATTTAGTTTTGTTCAGTCACAGATAACGTGTCCCTTTTAATTGGAGGACATTAATGTTTTTTTTTTCCTTTTCCTCATATATAACTACCATAATTAAAGATAAAGGGAGGAAAGTAATACCTAATAACACTGGAGTCCTCCACCACAGTGCTGCTGTCAGCAATGGCTGTATTCATATCTCCTTCTCAGGGTTTTAGCCAGTCATTTTCTCCAAGGTGACTAAGTGTTTCCAGATATTCAAACTTGCTTCTATTAAGAAATAGAGGCACGAGTATTGAAAACAGCATTTACAGAGTAACAGTCAAACAGGTGTTGAAGCAAAAATGGCAGATTCATTAAGTTGATTTATACAATTGGAAGCATTTATTGTCATTTCAAATAATGAAATTGAAACAATGCAACAAAAATGAATGCTTTTTCTTAAAAAAAAAAGAGAAGTTACTAAGAACAGATTGCAAATTATTCTTATTAGAATAACACTGAGATCGCTTCTTGAGTTTCCAAGCATGGTGTGTTCATGGTATAGGAATAATAACTTAAATAACTGGTTCACTGGTTTTGCTTCATGTGTACGACATGAGGCTATTCTTCTCTATTTAATTTTGTTTTATTAAGCCAAAGGAAGAAGGGCACCTTTAGGCACAGATTTTAAATGCCACTCTGGTATTTTGAAAAGGATGAGGACAATTAACTTTCTTTATACCCAACAAGCAACTATGCAACAATAAACTGTTCATGACTTTTCTCTATGGACAAGAACAATTAATTGTTGCCTAAGATGCTACTTACTGTACTAAAGTGGATCATGCTCTTCATAAGGATGCTCAAAATTAGTTTCAAATGAATGGAGGTTTTTCCTTCTGTATGAGGTAGTAAGTGAGTATGCAAACAAAGGCAATTTTATTTAAAGTCCATTTTTTTTCATATAACACTATTGGCAACATTTAAGCACTTTGATGTAGGCATCCCTCTTAAAAACCCTGATTCTGTTCAAGCTGATTAGCAAACATTAAATTTAATGTAGCAAATTAAAAATGCCATATTTGTCATTATTTTAGCTACTTACCTGTTTGATGGTCTGACTGAAAAAAAATATAAAAAAATTTAGCTTGAATGCTGTGGGTCTCTGCACATCTGTGATTAAATCAAGACATAACCTAACAACAAAGTGAAGGGCTATCCTCTGACCCATTATCACACACATCAACCAAGCCTGAATTTAGGTAAAGTATTGCAGCTCTTTTCTGCATAAAATGTCCAAAGTTTAAGCCTGAAAATGCAGCGTACTTCCTGCATTCATTCTCGAAAGAGTTGTGCTCATTTGTAGTTCTGCAAAAGACCACAAAACACTCATGGAAACATTTATGCCCTACATGTCTGCTGTGGTGCAAATATGCAAAAAGCCTAAAAATACATGAATCTTTTATTAGATGAAGGTAATATAGACTTCACTATGACTACATTTGGTCAACGAAGTTTAGAATTCATACGTCAACAAATTTTTTCATTATAAAATTATAATTTGCAGTGTTTTGCACCTTTAACAATATGTTCAAAAATAAATGTAACACTACCATTTTCTTTTAAATGCCCCTCTGCTGTTGATCTTGCTGCAACACAGTAAGTTGAAAAAAAAAAAAAATCTCTTTCATAAAACTGCTAAAAAGTGAGGAGTCTTGGGTTCAGCAGGTCTCTGACAAACGGCAGCATACGTGCCAGCTTGTTGTACGTGAGATTTGTGGACAGTTTTTGTTCCCATCAAAAACATAAAGTTTGTTCCATTCTATAGGATTTGAACTAGTTCCAGGTTTTTGTTTCTCAGATGGGATTGCAGCGTCTGTTTTTAATAAGCTTCAAGGACGGACTAACATACTCGTTTAATATGTGCCTTAGGTGGATGAGACGTCATTGGTGAAATGGGGGGGGGTTAAAGATGCAACCTGCCCTTGACTGGCCAAGAGAGGTGGTCACAGGTTCTCATCAGCTGGCCTGTATAGGGACAGGCTGCCTGTTGGCTTGACAACACTGAGTTGTCACTGCTGTTGCCATTGTTTCTAAAATAAAAATATTGGGATTTTCCAGAGACGGATTTTTCTGAGCTGTGTTGACGCTGATGCAGCTCAAAACCTCCTCTCATCCCAGACTGCCTGCTGTTTTTGAGATCTCTGATGTCCAATAATGAATGCAGCATGTTTTAAAAGTCTATCATCTCCTATTATTAATATAGCAGAGGATGTGGGATGCTGTGTTATTGAGCTTGCCAAAGGGAGCACAGCAACAAATTTCTTTTAACCTCATGTTTTTGACTTATATTGAAATAACAATAAAATTCCTTGATCCATGATCGTTTGGGTCTGTTTTTCTTCCCTCAGCCCCGAGGTTCTGTATAGGGTAGATGGGACCTTGAAATCTATGAAATACCAGAGGATTTTATATAAGGATTTGATTGGCTGTAGCTTTGCCTAGAAGCTGAATTCTCACAGTGTGTGAATTCACAAAAACACATGAATGTGTCAAACTAAACCTGGATGCTGAACATTATCAATCTGGCTTGACAGGTTACTTGGACTCTACAGTAAACTGGTCTTCCTGAAGGAAGTTAATTTAAATTTAGCAGATAAAAGGTTTCCCCACACATGACATCAACATAGTCACCTCAGGGCTCTGGACCGTCTGGAAAGTTTCTGCAGGAATGTAGATTGTTGAAATGTTGCCTACTTATTTTAACAAATGTTTTATTTACTTTAACAGCAATACAATGCTTTCTTACAAAATGTTGCTGATTAAATGAAGTGTTTCCCTTGAAGTCATTTCAGAGTTTCATCCGATGCAGACAGAATTTTGAAGGTGAGAAGTATAAAGCATTTTAAAATGATAGGAAATCTAACAAAAAGGCTCTTGGTTATGTTTCTGTGCATTTTAGTCCTTACAAAGAGCCTGACTGCAACTGGTGGATAAATACAAGCTGTCAGAAAGCTTTTGTAAACAAAAAAAAACTGAATTTCAATAACTGAGCAAGACTTAAATTGACCATATTTCACTTGTAGCTGTTACTTGATGTAACTATTTCCCAAAGATCACTTGTTTGTATTATATCATGGTTTTGCTAATTTCTCCAAACTGTAGGATTACGTCAAAAGACCATCTAGAAGAGTAAAATTCACACCACCTACACTTGCACATTTGATGTGAATATTGATGCAGATTGTGTATGTTGCTCACATCTTTGGTGTCCTCTGTGTCCTTACGCTCGGCTTTAGTGAGCTTATTGGTCTGCACACTTGGAAATGAAATCTCAAGGGCAGGTCTGCTTTATGTGAGCCAAATGTAATGGTGAATCACTATTATGATTTATCCTCTTGTTCTCTGAAATTAACAGGCCATAGAAATGCAAGTAAGAATATTTTTTTTTATTTTTTTTTTTCAATAGTTGTATAAATATGAAGTCTCCCATATTATATCGGGATTTGGTTTGATTTTTATGTTTTATTGTTCTCCCTTCTTGCAGGAATCTTTTGGACAAAGATACTTTCTCCAAATCTGACCCATGTAAGTTCTCATTCACATATTTCAGGTTTTTGGTAGCTAATCCTTGCTGAATATAATCAATTGGTATCTTTTCTGCTCTTTCAATGCATTACTTTTTATTTTTGCTGAACGTACGCCTGATTCAGTTTACTCTGGTATTTGAAAGTGTTCCTTCAATAACTGCATATCATTTGCACAGTAATGTGACAACCTTTCTGTACTGTGAGCTAAAGTACCATAATGCATGCAGGATATAAACAGCAGCCACTGAATACAAATGGCTACCTTTTGGGGAGAGAAACTGGAAAATGTCATAAAGGCATTTTTTTCACCAGTGAATAGAAAGTGGAAGAAACATTTCTCATTACTCCTTTGTGTAAATAAGCCTTGGAGAAATAAAAACCCATCACACTCATCCCAGTTTTGTGAATGCCTGCAGCTGAACCTGAGGCTATAAAAAAGTCGGGTCTCATCCACCCGCATCAGCCTTATGAGCAACAAAATAAACAGAAATCAGAAGAATCCCATCCCATTAGGAAAGGTTTCTCTGATTGCATAGCTTACAGTAAATTGTGCTCCAGGGGCTCTCAGTCTTATTTTGGAGGGTTTTTTTTTCCCTGCATACAACAGGATGTCAGTCAGCATTAATCATCAAGTCTAGCACTTCATTATGCTGTCAGGGTGTGGCAGGATAATTAATGATAGATGGTAACAGAGAACGAGCAAAAACAAACACTGTTTGTGAATTCACACAGCACATGTGAAACCTTTCAATGACAATTTATTCCTTTGCTTTTTTTCTTCTTTGTCGTTCCTTTTCTTCCCTCTTTTTCGCACCTTTCCTCGTCTCAGTGGTTGTGCTGTACACCCAGGGTGTGGAGTCCAAACAGTGGCGGGAGGTAAGAGATCAACAAGACTCAATCAGCTTTACCATGACAGGTTGTTTTCTGTTTACAACCCTCAGTCATCCCCTCCTCTTTCTCAAGGTAAATGTGCTGTGCCAATCATTTGCAATTGATTGACCCTGTGAACACTAGTACATCGGTCAAAACTGACTTAGCCTTTGACTGCCTGGCTGACTGACTGACTGATTAGGTGACAGGTGCACGTATCGGTAAAGATTTTTTTCATCAGCTTCCCCTCTGGCTGTTTAAAAACAGGAACTTAATCAGACCACAGAGACCAATGAATCCACCTGAGGGAACCTTGGTAATTATTATGCATACTTGTACTTAAAGGTGAGCGAAGCACAGCGAATTTTCAAAAAGCATGTTTCTGTTTAATTATTTGACCGTAGGCAAAATAGACCATCCATAGACTTAAATTGTTTTGATTTGCTACATCAGAATTTGATTATATGAGTAAATAACAAGTGCAAAACATGATAAAGGTTATAGGGACCCTACGTATATGCAAAGGGATGTTCCATGCAGCATATGTAGGTGGCTGAGGGCTCTTATTACTTCATTAAATTGAGAGAAACACTTTATATTTAGTAGTGCTGAAGTACATAGGTTACAACAAAATACAATAATGTCAGGAAATAAATGAAAAGCAACAGTAAAGCAAGGATAATGTAATGGAAAACTCTGTGTTTACATATTCAAGTCTTCTCTATAAATATTTCCTAAGAAGAGATATATTGGAACAAACACTTTGAAACACATCATGATGTACGAAATAACTATAAGACATGATAAAATTTGTTGTTATTTTACTTAGACCAGAGAAATGGCTCTTTTTACTATTATTTGTTTCATCTTTCAGCTATATTCATCAGGGCCATTTAGGTAAGAGAGTTCTGACAACTCCACTGACAACAATGGGAAACATTTTAGAGTAATTTAAATCAGAGAAAAATCAGAAAAAACTAATTTTTATGGAATTGTTGTTAACAGAAGAATCCATAAAACAGAAACACAATTACCAGCACCTTTGTCAAATGCATCTTGACAGAACTCTCTGATAAGTATAACCCACTCGGTCCGTATACTCCCATTTCATTTCCACATCTTGTTCTAATTAGATAAACTGCTTGGGAAAACATGTATCAGGCAGGTATTGTAAGGGTTTAAAAAGAACATACATGAATAATAAAATAATCCTAAAAAATAATAAATAAAAAATCAGTGACTGTGACATTTTAGGCAATACAATTTGTAATTAAAATCTGACATGGAGAATGAATGAATGAAATGAATGTAAAAGTTTGTTCCCACATATTCCAACTGTGAAATGCTTTATTACACAGATTATGATCTCATGACTCTGTAGAAACCTTTAAGTGTTTTAGAACTACTTGTTTTAAAGCTCAATGGTTACCAATTTTCTGGGAAAGTAGGTCTGATAAAAGCAAAGAGGAGCTTATATCTCTCTGTTTTGGTATAATGTTGTTGTGTCCCTTAGCTTCCAGTGATGCGTCTTAAGGCAGAGTTATCTACAGTATCTATGAGTTTAAAGGTCGAGAAGGCAGAACTGCTGTAGATTGTGTTACTGCAGTGGAGAAACAGATATTATGATTAATGTATTTGTGAAAAATGGAAAGATGTACTTATGACATAAAGAAACATTAATTTGATCAGTTTTGATGACAAAGGGTCAGTGTAGGTTTCAGAGGTCAGTTTCACGTCAGGTCTGATGTCCATATATTGTTTAAAGTGACACTTCTTCAACTGAAATAATGCCAAAAGTAATTATTTCTATAGAGTAACAAATATATTTCTAATTTGTGAGCAGCATTTAGCTGATGCTCTGACAGTTCAAAACCAGTTGGAGTTATGAAGCAGTTTAAAGGATTTAAATGAGAAATGTAGGTTTTAATTACAAAATAAATTCATTGTCAAACTAATATAAAACAATGTCCTCAGTGAAAGATAAAATCTTATAGTCATGTATTACAGAGGTGATGTTGTTAACACAGCTGGAGAACATCTTTGGAAAAGAGAATAAACAAGATTAAACATGTAATATAATAAGTAACGGTAATCTATTGTAACGTTACTTGTTGAGCTTTAGGCAGGTAATTTAATTTCAACCTAAGAATGAAAACTGCCCTAAAAGTAGAGAGAGGTTAGCAGTGTCAAAGGCTTTTATTTTTTACTAACTATGCAGAAAACCACTCTGCATTGTTTATTTCTAATGCTTAGACCGTTTTGTTTGAACAAGTTAGTGTTATGTCTAAAATCAGACTAATAAGGAATTTAAAATACTGTTCTTGCTGCAAAAAAATGGTATTCAATGCAGAACAAGGCTCAGTGTGAGCGGCCTTCTGGAAGCCGACTGGGGATCAAGGAGGCAGAAGACGACATACAAAAAGAAGTAGGTATACAAAGGGTAATTGTTAAGTAGCTACACAGGCGGCCTTGCCCAGGAAAGACACAAGGAGGCAGATGAGCTCTGAACCAGCTCCCATGTCAGAGGACAAAAGAGAGCACATCCAGTTAGTCGTAGTAAGGGAAACAGGACTACACTGAAAAACAGGCTAGGCTCCAACCTCTATAAACAGAGATGTTGATGGTATCAACAGAGCTGATATTTCAATCCAGGATGGAGTCATGGCCGAGCAAGAACAGACCAGATGAAGATGCTATGATGAGAAAAAGCAGAGAGAGCATAAAGTTAGAGGTTGAAACAACAAATACTGCAGAAAGGGAGAAAATAATGAAGCAAAATGATAAAAAGTGGTCCCTATATCCTCCAGAAGTCTAAGCCGCTAGCAGCCACTCTAACTATAAGCTTTATCAAAAAGGAAAGTTTTAAGCCTTGCCTTAAAAGTAGACCTGCTATCTGCCTCATGATGGTAGAGCTTTTAGTTCATCACAAATTGTTCATCTAGCCAATATGAAATAAAAAATCATTCAATATGAAACAAACCAGAACCTGTTTTGAAAGCACTGCAGCACATACAGGAAGCTGAAACCAGCAAGGGCAAAAGATTTCTATTGATTATAAAACTGAGATCAACTATATAAAATGAACACAAAAAACATTCCCTGAACAAGATATGAGTCAGTTTACAAAAGTTTGGCAGAAGAGGCAGAGAATAAACTGACATGACAGAAAGCATTTATAAAACCATACATCGAAGGCAGACCCATCTGTCTAAAGAATATTTCAGCTAAATCTTTATGGATGGTCCTTTCAGAGACCTGACCTGAATCTCACAGCGCTTATAAGATTTTCATAGAAAAAACTGTCTGCTAATAACTCTGGGCTTAAAGTTCTCTCAGTGCTCCTAAACTTGAAATTACAGAAAGGCAGACTAGAAAAAAAAAAAAAAATAAGTCGGTGTGACTGCCCTGTTTGCTAATTTGCTTTGAAGAAATTCAATATTTAAGTAATGTAGGAAGACCTTTCAGAGTTACGAGACACAAAGAAATGAAGTGAGTGGACATATTTCCAGAGAAATATAACTCCAGAGGGACTGTAGAGGCAGTCAACAATTAGTCTTTCATGTATTTTCACACAATTTCCAATTTAGATAGGTTTGCTCATTACTTTAAAACCTTGTAGCAAAGTCAAAGAAAAAAATGACAAGGTGACACATTTATGCTATGTGAAACCCTAATGTAAAGCATAGTAAGTAACAAGATTACATTTACTTGAACACAAGCTCAACTGCATTGTAATTAAGATACTGGACCACATATACATATATACTTTGTACTTTATCTGAATGGATGGATTGAGTGTTTTATTTGCCAACAAATATACAAAAACTATACAAATAAACTTAGATTTAAGATGATATAAAAACATTGTTTTTAAGGGTTAAGTTTAATTATGTCTTTGGAGGGATATTTATTCAGCAAATGTCCTGTTACTCCAATTTCCAATTAGATTGCCAAATTAATTGGCAAGTTTAATAATAATAGACTATAGGGGTCTAATTATGTACTTCAACAATTAAAAATAGTAATAATAATTTTGCAGCAGGTGTGAACAGTGGCCATTCAATATTGTTACACGCCATCTGTTGTAAGCTTATATTAACAAACTAGAAACTTGAACTCTTGCAAATACCATACAGATTATATACAGTATAAACTTTTCTGTCACCATAACTAAGAGCCTAAGAATAGCACTGATATTAGTAGTATCAGCAGTAAGGCCGTGTACCCATGCATACATCTACTTGGCAGCCAATTTTTGAATGTTTCCTCAGTTTTAGGTTCCGCTTCAGTGAACACCGATGTTCATATCGCATCCCAAGGGCTGTTCCTATCTCATCTCTCTTATCTCTTTTCGCAGTTTATCACAAACCTTTCCTTCTTTTCAGACCTCCTCTCAGCATTGCTTACTTGCTTGTTTTTTTGCTTCCCTCATAATATCTATTGATCCTCATTTTATCTGCCTGGTCATGTAATTTTATTGTGGGAAAAATACACTTACAGAAAAAAAAACATAAATAAAATGTAAGCCAAATAAACGTTAATAATAAGTTAATAGTAAGACCTTTTCATGCAACGAGAGTGAGATACTGGTGGAGAAATTTGTAGTTTTTGTGGTCTTTAATCCTGATTAATCTGATGGATTATTTCATCAATGAAACAGTGTTTGTACATGCTTTGCATCTCTTCATAATGTTTTATACTACTGTTATAGTAATGATATCAAAGCACAGTTTTAATCAGAATATTATATGTTACATTTTTGGTTTCACTTCTATTCTGCTGCATAAAGAGATAAATTAACTGTAATTGAACATAAATACAAAATAATACATCAATACTCCCTTCATTTCCTTTATTCTAATTGTTTAAACATTTTTCATTTTAAACTTACTTCACTTATGACTGAATAAGCAGGTACTGTGATTATAACTCCTGTTTGTAAAGAAGATTGACATCATTAAACACGTCTTTTTATAAAAATCTTCTTGGCATATTCTAATACTGACAGGTTGTTTAGATGAATGTTGCTTGCAACACTGTTTAATTTTTATGTGCAGCATTAATAAATTAGACCAATAACATTAGGACACCTGTTTGGAGGTATGGATACATGGCAGCCTTTATGAGTTTGAACTGACTACCTACATTGTGATCTTGAACACAGATTCTGTAGTGACTCGGTGTTAAGCTGCCCTTCTGGCTGTGGGAAACTAGACTGGTTATCTTTATGAACCAGTCCTGGCAAAGTACTGCAACCACTGTGGTGGAAACAGCCTAATCAAGAGCTGGAAAAGTGGTATTTATATTATTTATTAAAAATGTCCCCTATCCAATTTCCAAAGGGTGTAATTAGATGGTTCAACATCTCATGGCACTAAGTGACCCCCCTGTATCTTAAAAAAATCATTTTGCATATAAATCTGTGGACTTGCCTTTTTTTTGACACTAACTGAATTTCACAGTATTGTTTCCTTAGACATAAATGTTTGGTATCCTAAAGAGATTGCACCTTTTTCCCAGAAAAAGAAATGTTTAAGATCCTTTTAATCCCATCCTGTTTCTAATTCAGTAAACACAGCTGATTACCATCGCTGCTCATGATGAGTTTGAGCCAACTAAAAAATCTATACTGTTCTGCCCAGAATGTTGAGACATTAAACAAAACCAACACAAGTTTTGTGTCAACATGAACTACATTTTTTCTTCAGCTCTAGTTTTAAGTAACAATTTTATTTTTTAAAAACAATAATAGTAAGAGAAACATAACTCACTAAAGCTATTAAGAATTTAGCCCTGCATTAAAAAGAGATTTTATTTGGCAGTTTTACACATTTCAGTAGTTGCAAGTGATACATTTTCCTATGTAGGATTTATTTTTGAATCATCTCTTTAAGGGTTTAAAGCTTTAAAGCTCCTGCATGGGGAGCAAAGTAAATTTATTTAGTGTAACTCTAGTTAGGACTCTGCTCATCTGTTCACTGTAAATAACCAGCATTTTTAATGTCTTTTTGTTTCACATAAAAATATATCTTGCTTCAAATTAAAATGATATGTTTGAAGCATGTAGTAACAGGAAATGGTAAATCACAGATAGATTTGTGGAAGGAAGAGCTCTGTTGTGGTTTAAATAACCACCATTTTATTGGACAACAAACGATGGCAAATTCAGGCCTGTCAAAAAAAGAGTTTGTATAACTAATGTTATGCGTTATAAAAAGACTTTCTGTGGCATAAAAGGTTCTGAATATTAAAGTGAAATTAGTCACAGATCAATTACAATGAATTCATCTAAAGTATGAATTTCATTACCATCGATAAAGAGGAGGAGCGTATTCTAATTTTATAATGAATAAAATAAGAATATGTTTAAAAAATTATAAATAGAAAATCCATCTGTCCATTATAATTGATGTTAGAAAGATCACATCTAATACGACCAATGGTCTGATCTTACTGATAAACTAAACAACCTAAATATTCGTTAATCAATAGAGATGTTTTTTTAGGACAAGATTTAAGCTGATGAAAGTTATGAACAGGCTGTGATTTTAAGTAGAATATTATGATAAAATCTTTTATTTAATGATATATTTTTCTGTCCATTGAGGATAAATTAGATTATGAAATATGACAGGAAAAAACAGTTGCAATGTCACTTAGAAAAAAGCTTCCACGATCTGTACCCGCTAAGAACAAGACCAAAGGACTGTTTTGGAGCCGTTGTTTTCCTATGAATCCTGGGACACAGAAGTCTGTGCCTGAGGGGTTATCATGTCACATACGTAAGCTTTTATCTAATATATTGCTTATTGCAGTATTTTAAATGTATACCTCTTCTTATAAAATATTGAGCTGAACAAGCTTGTAGAAACTGATTACATCAAGTCCATAGTTTGACAGCAAACCTTTATACTGAGCATGCATGTGGCAAAAGAAAAGAGCCCCTCTTAACAGGAAGAAACCTTTAGCAAAACCTTTCTCCTTTAGAGCGCTGAACTGCAACCAACTGAGCTGACAGATAAACACAGAAGCACTGGTCCAGTAACATTTCTATGTTAGAGGAAAAGCAGGAAAATAAACGACAGCAGCTGGTACTTTAGTTTCTTCCTCTGGGAGATAAACAAAACTAAATAGATGAACCTTTGAGGTGAAGATGGGTACATTTGAGAGTCTGATGCAGCTGCAGATGGCTTTCAAGTTGTAATATAATGACAGATGGGAAGGCTAAAAAAACATTTTTTAAAGAGACTAGATTATTATTTCAAAAAAAAGTGCAGTTAAAGTCCAGCTTGGCATTTTAAATGTTCATGTGGCACAGTGCACACTACAGAGGGCCCGGGTAGGATTCGATCCACAGACTCCCAGGTGAAAGTCATATGCGTCAACCAGTCAGCCACAGGGATATCCCCTTGGCCAAGTTGCCAAGGTGCATGATCTATTGGAGGTATTGTGACAGGACCCCACGCTGTCACATTCAGATAATAATAATGAGAGAAAATCAAAAGCTGGTTCAACTTTCATTAATATAAAACAGTATTTTAGCCATAGATCATCTAGCCTATATTCCTAAACCAGAAAGCTTGGAGTGAGATGTAAATACTGATGGTGTTACCAGCCAGGAGGAGCTTCCTACACTTGTCATCGGCTCCACACCTTGGGTTAAGAAGCACTATGGAAACCGAATGGCTCCCCTGGAATAAAAAAAAGATGGCCCTGGGTTTTCAGTGCTGGTGACAGCTGGATAAGCAGCAGAGTCAAGCTGTGCAGCATTGATAAAGCTAAGCACCTCTTTTGCCTTTCTCTAGAGTAATGTATTTTGGCTGCACTATGAGGAGATATGGTTGGTTGAAGCACCCCTTCACTGTGCCACCAACCAGCTTCAATTCAGTTATGGTCCAAGCTCCCACTCTGACTTCCAGTCATTCAAATTCCTCATCAGCTGAAGTATATCTTTACAAATCTTATGGATATTATGTTTTCTCTTTCAGCAGAAAATCCCCTGGAGACCCGTGTCCCCATGACAAATTGCATGTTATTACATAAAAGTGCAGCAGCATCTCATTACTCTGTTACTGCATGATTTTAAAGTCTTAATTTGGGACACCCTCCTCTGTAATTTGCCCCCAGTGTAAGACAGCTTTCTCTCTTCCTTCACTTTTCACTTAACTAAAAAGTCAAAAGAATAAAACCTCTCTGAATTTGAGCAAAGTCTGGCATTTCTACTTGAAGCTCCCAGACGGTAATCTTTTTACCAAGATAGATTTTCTGACACCTCTTCACACAATTTTTCTCGTCACGGTTATCAGAAGGGAAGAGGTGTGTGCTGCCTCAGTTGGCTGATCAGGGCTTTGGTGCTGATTGTTCTGCCTTTGCAAAGGCTTGGGACAAAAGTGAGTATACTTTAGCCTCCTGCTGTCACCCTATGCGCCTGTCACTGAAATTACGTTCCTGTTCCCTCAGTGGAAATTTCACCTCCTCGGCATTAGCTGGAGCAGAGCTCTCATGCTTCCTGGCAGGCGGAGCAAGAAGGGATGCAGTGCCACACAGCACTTAATCATTTATGGTTTGTATTTGATGGCAGGCTGTACTTCAGCAAACCCACACCCCTACTGTCACACAGAATCCCCCCCTAGACTTTTTGTGGTGCATAAGTGTTAATACCTCTTGAACTTCTTGACATTTTTCAAGTTGTAACCATAGATTTAAAGGCAAGGTAATGGCATTTTATGTGATAAATGGTCTCTAAGCTGAGTCAAATTGTAAATTGGAAGGAACAATATATGTGATAGAAATATTTAGCATAAGAAAATCAGTCAATTTTTGATAAATGTAATGTGCATTTATTCCTCCCCTCCCCTTTTACTTTGATGCTGCTAAATAAAATCCAGTGCATCAATCACCTATGAAAATAATGGTTTGGTAAAATATTTAAGTTCATTACACTTTATTCATTGCATGAATTAATCACATTATCTATGGTTTTAACTTTTCAAACCATAGATCATAAAAATCTATGAATTATGTTTTCTGTTAAAGTATGAAGCAATATCTCAAGTGTTTAATATCGTTTAAGCCTAATAAACTAGCATAGCGACATAAAGATTGAGCAAAAATGACCTTTTGGCATAATTTCTAAATACTGTCAGTAATGTTCAGCTTTTAATGCGCATCATTCCACCATGAAAACTAGCTGTGGCAGCATCATGGTGTGAGGATGCATCTCTTCAGTAGGGGCAGGGAAGGTGTTGGGAGTTGATCAGAAGATTCAAACATGATAATCTGGGAAGCAAATATGTTCAAGGTTGAATACTTTTTGGAAAGCCCTGCTGGCGCTATTTTCACTACTTTAGTATGAAGTTCTCTATTGCTGCTTGTTGTGTCATTTTGAGTTTACCCATAATGAATGCAGTCACAGAAACATGAAACCGAGCTTCCTCTAGACTGTAACGAGGACATGTGTCAGTTTATGGCAACTTTTTTACTGTGGATGTTTTATTTATTCAGTTCAATGCCAGTTCTCTGACTGAATAATTAATTGTAAATTAATTTGTGTATGTGTGAGTGTGCTGTATTCATACGGAGCACCATTATCCCTTCATGACTGGATGTTCTCTGCTGTCCTTTTTTGTGCCTGCTATAAAAGTCTTATTTTTTTAATTCTTACTCTTAACTAGTAAGAATAAAAAGAAACCACAACAATTGTTTGTTACAGAGTGTGAATAAAATAGGTTGAGTCAAGCTTTTGTGCCTTTGTCTTGTTTCCACCTGTTATTTTGAAGCAGCTGAATGAGTGATGGAATATGTGGTGTTATTTTTTTCAGCAGATGGGAATGCCGAACTACAGGCAGTTCATGTTGGCTTCATCATCCTCAGCACTGACAGAAAAGAACTGAAACAATCAGCCATTTCTGTTAATTGAATCTGATCTCATCAGAGTCCCTTGAATTCACACAGTTAATTTAGGACTGACAGAGGAGGTGTAGTGTTGGATGGTACATTGTCAATTCTGTGTTCATATCTTCCTTGCTTGTCTTCTCTTCCCTCCGTCTCCTTCTGTTCTGGTCCAGTTTGGAAGAACAGAGGTGATAGACAACACGCTAAACCCAGATTTCGTCAGGAAGTACATCCTGGACTACTTCTTTGAGGAGAAGCAGAACCTGCGCTTTGATGTGTGAGTTTTTCTGTTTGATCCAGTTCTCTGTGGACACATACTGAGGTTTGTGACAGTATGAACTTTTCTAATATAGCTCTCAAATTAATTCTTTTTTAACTATAAAGTCAATAGATTTTTTTCCTCCAAAAAAATATCTTAAGCTAAGGTTCTACTTTTTTCCTCTTTTTTTCTTTAATACGCTTCCTGTGGATCAATCTTTATCCTTTCAGGCCCATTGCTTAGCAGCTAATTTTTCTAGTGAAAAATGATCTATTTGCAGATAAGCATAATTAGTAGAGGTATTATAAATTAAATTGTAATTGAAGTTTTGGATTGAATATCCTGACTGCAAAGCAAATATTTGAGTTCTAAATTTAAAGGAGACCCCTGATCCCTCTTTGTTCTCCCTTTTAACTTTTAAAAAGGCCAAACCAGTAAGAAGGTCAGTAAGGTACAGCTTTATTTGAAACTTGGCCAGAATCGAGTGATCACTTCCTCAAGCAAAGAACAATTCCCTGAAAAGAAAAGGCATACTCTCTGCCACAAAGTCCCTGGCTGACTTAACAAATGTGTCCACTGCTGAGCTTAAGGTCTCTAAGGAATCTTAAGCTCTTAATGAATTCATTTGACATGCTTTCGTAATACAATACTGGCATGGGAAAAGCAGAAGAGAGAGAGGGAGACCTTCCTTTTATAATTAGCGTTACTCATTTTCATCTCTATTTTATCGCAGAGGTGGGAGCTTGGGAATGCTCAGCTTAATTACTTTTACATTAAGTTTGGCTAACAGATGCTCTAAACTTTTTTGTATCAATGGGCTGTTTCCATATGTGACCCATGGCACAATATGAGGTAACAGCTATAAAATTCAAAAAGTTCTTCTTGATTTTATTTGAATTTTTTGCCTATGCCATGTTTCCTGTTCAAGTTTCATCAGCCTACACAATACCCTGATGTTATTTGTGTTTTCTTTGCAATTTCTAGGTATGATATTGACTCTAAAAGTCCAGATTTGGCAAAACATGTAAGTGAAACCTTTTCTTATATTTATTTGGATTAGAAGCTCATCATTACATCCTGCCTTTGATTTTTCAGTGCACGGCTCAGGTGTTAAGGTTCTATGCAAACCTATGTTTCCAAAACATCTCTCAAATATATTTTTCTATAATGAGTGAGTTGTGCTTTGTCTGATAAAATGCAGTTTCTGTGTACTTCCTGTCAGCCTCTAAAAAATACCTTACTCCCCAGAGCAATGATAATGGAAGTTTCATTTGCATCTGGTATGGCCTCATTACCCTTGTCTCCCCGAAGTGAGACATTAAGCGTTGTACACCCTCATCAAAGCTGCACAGCACAGTTCCTAGTGTGTAGGTTTTACAGGTTTTCAAAATAGTATTTATTTTGAAAGTCCAGTTTTGTCTGAAAGAGGTTGTGCTTTAGTGTATAGCATACATTCAAAAACAGCCAATAAAATGAATGTATGTTGGTTTCATCCTTTATCCCCACAGCTTTTATCAACAATCTTTTAACAGCAACCAATATATTTGATAGATTTGGTTTGCATACTACCAAGTTTATGTATCAAAAAAGGGCCTGGATATGCGATGGCTTCATCATTGTGTGTTCATCATGTTGCATCATGTCTCACGCTCTGAAAAAAAATCACCATCTGCACTGATCACTTTCCTTCTCTTGCGCTCTTTCACTTACCATTTTCTCTCCCTCTGAGACTGTGCAGCTCCCCTCTCTGCTTATCTGCTTTGTTAAATATCCATTTTCTGCTCTTCTTTCTCGTGCTGTGAAGCCATTCTGGCTTTTGAGTCATGTGTCTTTTTGTTCCATGATATGCTCTGTTGTGTCACTGCTGCTGCTGCCTGGTCTTTCTCTCTCTTCCTCCTTCTCCTTCTCCACCCTGGAAGCCCAACGACTTTAACGTACGTGTCTGGATCAGACGCCATTATATATAAATGTACAATGCATATGATGATGCCTAACTCCTCATCGATTCTCCTTCTTACACCCATGTGGTCTGCTTGAATGCCACTGTCCTCCATCTCTCTTCATCCCACCTCATGCCTCCCTTACCATGGCAGGACTTCCTGGGACAGGTCTACTGCACTCTGGGAGAGATTGTGGGCTCGCCTGCCAGTCGCTTAGAGAAACAACTGGTGTGAGTATGCTTTTTGCTCACATTTGTTAACCCTGCAACAAATTCCACTCTGGAATAAGGATCAATTTGTACAAACAGTTCCACTGTGGAATAGCCACACTTCACAAAACTGGAGATTAAATTTTAATGTGTTGTACCTTTTCAATAATCTATACAGTTATTAAACATCTGATTATTTTGCATCTTGTCCATAAGAGTCACATGGGGGCTGTTGCCTATCTCTAGCAGTCTTTAGGCAAAACGCCAAAGACTGCCTGGACAAATCACCTGTCTATCACAGGACAACATAGAGATGCACAACCATGAGAACACACACACATACCTACGGACAATTTAGGGACACCAATAACCTAACAGTCCTGTTTTGGACTTTGACACGAATCCAGAGTACCCAGAAATAACCTGCAAGCTCCATGAATTAAAAATTCTAGACTTTGACTTTTGAACTTCCTTATTACAAGGCAACAGTGCTACGAACTCAGTAATTTGGACCTCATCCAAATACTTATTTAAGCCTTGAAAACAAAGTGTCCCAGCAAGTATTGGTGTATTGGTTTCATATCAAGCCCAATTGACCAAACCATTTTGTGGAAATCTGAGATAGGGAATATATTCCCAATACTGCAATGGCAAATTCAAACAACATAATTCCAGAAACGTTTCTGAATGCAGTTCTTCACAGATTTTTTTCTTAAAAAAAGAGAAAAGCTCTTGTTGATGTTTGAGTGGCTGTCCCCACCCAGGCCAGGGATAACTAACTCGATTGTTCTCGCCTGTAGGTGGGAGTGACTGTGAATTGTGTTGTGTTCTAAGATGAAACTCATGTGCTTGGGTGAAGATGGATAATTGAACATGACTTGGAGCTTCCTCAATGCAGTCCCTGTCATTAGGAGGTGATATGGCATAAAGAATAGATTGAAGTCAGAGAGAGAAACATTGGCCTGTCATCCTAATGCCTCTGTAATTTGGGAGACGACAACGCTGAGCCCTAAAACTACATTTCTGCTTTATTGAAGCTAGTGTGATGCATCATCTTTGTATTTTCAACTCCTGTTTATTGTTTTTCAGATACATGTTGATAGAGTCTGTCTGGGTACTGATAGGATTGGGGTTTTATTTATTTGATTTGGGGACAATGACTACATCCCAGCAACACTGTTAAAACTATGTCTAAACTACATAATTCTTGGCAAAGAATGCTTGCTTTGCTTGGGGAAGAAAATACAGCAAAATGTTCTGAGTTTATAAAGGTGCTGCTACTATTCAAATCAGTTTGTTTATATAGTTCCAGTGCACAACACATGTCATTTCAAGGCTTTTTACAACAATAATACTGTCAGATTGGTTTGAAAAACCAGTTGATTGCATCCAGTCTTTGACTTGCAAGACATGTCCTTCCAGGATGAGTTTGTGGTGACATTCTTGCTTGCATTTTGTCGTTGACTCTTCAGCAATCCTTCACACCGAGCGTGCATGTAGCAACAGTGGAGAGGAAAAACTCCCCTTTAACACGAAGAAGCCTCTAGCAGAACCAGGCTCAGTGTAAGCTCCAACATTTCGAGGCCAACTGAGGTTCATGGAGATACAGTAAAAAAAGACATAAAAAAAGATGCAGAGATATAAAGGGTGACTTTTAAATAGCTCCACAGGTGTCCCTGTCCAGACACAGCCGGGCAGACGAGCTCCAAGCCAGCCTCTATGTCAGAGGACAAAAGAGAGCACATACAAATAGTCATAGTAAGAGAAACACGACTACACTGAAAAGAAAAACAGGCTAAGCTCCAACCTCTATAAACAGAGACGTCGATGGTGTAAAGAAAGCTGATATTTCAATCCAGAACATAGTCACAGCTGAGCAGGAACAGACCAGATGAAGATAATATGACGAGAAAAAGCAGAGAGCAAATAAAGTTATGAGTGGAACTTCACAAATACCGAAGAAAAAGAGAATAGAGATAGAATGAAGCAGAATGAGGAGAAGCGGTCCTTATCTGATCAAGCAGCCTAAACATATAGCTGCATTAATACAGAAAATAGCTCAGGATAACCTAACTATTTTGGATGAGGTATAAGAAAGGTAGAGCCACAATAGAACCAACGTAGAGCCAAGGAGAAATGTTTGGCAGGGCTGAAAATCTCCTCCGTTGGATCTGGCTGTCAGCGCTCTACCTCCACCTACTTCTCTACTTACCCAGCGACTAAGAAAACATCACTCTGTTTTTAACTATCAGCTTTATCAAAAATGAAAGCTTTTAGCGTAGCCTTAGAAAGTAGACAGGGTATCTACCTCATGGACTAAAACTGGTAGTGGGTTCCACAAAAGAGGATCCTGATGACTAAAATATAAGCCTCTCATTCTACTTTTAGAAATTCCAGGGACCACTTGTAGACATACAGATTGATAGCAAAGTGCTCTGATCCAGGTTTTTATGTCTTCAAGACATGCCAGTAGTCTATGTAATTAGTTAGTTTCGTCAGGATTTGCCGATAGATATAGTTAAGAATCATCATAACAGTGGAAATTAATCTCATGTTGTCTGATAATTCTACCAGTTGCGAGCATATCTATATATATCGTAAACAGATTCGGCCATTAGCACTGATCCCTGTGGTACTACACGGGTAACCTTGGAGCATGAGGAAGATTTATCATTAACATAACCAAACTGAAATCTGTGAGATAAATAAGATTTAAACCAAGTGCAGTTCTCTTCATTCCCACCAAATATTCAAGTCTAATTAAAAGGATAATATGATCAACTGTATCAAATGCCGCACTGAGATCTAGCAAGACAGGTACAGATACAAGTCCATTATTTTAGGCCATGAGATATCATTAGTGAATTTCACCAGTGCTGTTTAAGTGCTAATTATGAGCTCTAAAACCTGACTGAAAATGTTGAAAACGTTCAATATAGTATAAATGGTCACACATTATTTTGCAATTGTTTGGTCAATACTTTTAGATAAAAAAGGAAGATTGGAAATTAGTCTATAACTGACCTCATCATCTGGGTGGTTTCTTAAATAAAGGTTTAATTGCTGCTACCCTAAAAGCCATAGGTACATATCCCTGTAGCAAGGATAGATTAAGCATGTGTAAAATGTAGGTGGAAATGAGAGGGAATAATTCCTTGAAGAACTTGGTTGGAACTGGGTCTAAAATACACATTAAAGGCTTGGATGAAGATAATACATCATTTTGCTAACTTTGAAACTTCAACAGGATCAAAACAGTCTAGACCCAGTTCAGATTCTATAGTTACCTCAGATGCTGCGTCACCTTCCAGAGATGAACCACTTATATTTAGAGGCGTTCTAATGAGCTTATTTTTAATAGAATCAATGTTATTTTAAATTTAGGTAGAATTCCTTTGGGGCATGTAGAGTGCCATTTTTTCTCCAGTTTCCAAACATTTTGCTTGGAAAGTTCTGTATTAAACCAAGGAGCCAGCTTTCAATTTCTTTATGTTTTCTTTTTAAAGGGGTTACATTGTCTAAGGCAGTATGCAGGAAACTAGTGAGTCAACAAAATTATCACCTTATGAAGGGAAATAATTTAAATGCTTACCCCCCACAGTATTGTTTTGTGATACCGAGGAGATTTTATCTGTTAATAATCTGCTAAAGTGAAACCTTCTCAGGGGGGGAGGACAACTCTTATAAAGTAATTTTGAAAGTTACTAAAAAGCTGCCGAATGGAACATGGCTGTGAGGGAGTTATTTCCTCACATTCAATGCCGTATGTCAGCACAAGGTCCAAAGTAGGAAGATTAGACTTCATGGGATTATTTAGATTTCTAATAAAGCCAAGTGAGTCTAAGATAGCATTAAAGGCTGCATTTAAGTTCACCCTCAATTTCAGCATGGATGCTAAAATTCTCCACTATAAAGACATTGTAAGAGTTTAACTCTAATTCAGATAGGAACTCAGGGTTTTGTTACTGTACAATTTGGATGGGGGAAACTAAGGGTTAGATGAAATAATTGTAACTATTAACTGGCTTTGGACTAATCCATTATTTAGACCAAAATATTGTTATTACTCTTCCTCATCATCCACAATTTCTGGGTAAATTAAAATTAAAATAGCTTCAGGGAGTTCCTTCATTTATGCTAACATAATCCTCTTGTTGCAGCCAGGTTTCTGTAAGGCGCCATAAATCTATTTAAATATTTCAAATCAAGTCATTAAATAACAGACTTTTGGAAGAAAGAAGAACTATCTTAAATAAACCACATTAAATGTTGTAACTTTTCCCCAAATTGGAGTCATTTTAATTTTGATTAGATTATCATGATTTACTCCTTTAGAATTCCCCTCTAACTTGTTTGATTTTGATCATGGGCAACACAATGTCTGGATGGGGTAGTGGGTTGGTAGCAGTAGAGAAGCTGCAGGGAGGTGTGTAAACTACAACTCTGCTTCCTGTTCTGCACCCTTGGTTGTCAGGGTCAGATTACTGGAAATGGGGACTGTCAGGCAAAATAAAACACAACATGAGAAAGAATGATGTTGAGATTTAAATCTAGTTTGAAGAGAGTTTATAAATATCCAAAAATAGATAAAGTGTAGGGACATTGCATAGGTTGCATGTTTATGCCTTAATATATTTGTTATCTTTATTTCATTAATAATACTAAATGTAAACTAAACACCAACTATTTATTCCTTCTCCAATGTTTACTTGATCAGATACAGCACACAGTTAATATTGGAAAACAACTATAGTAGCCACCAGCTAATTTGAGTCTCCAGCTGATAAATAAGAGCACATATCCTTCCTCTCAGCTTCTCTTTATACAATGATTTGTGCTGCTCCAAACAGACCCAAGTCAGTTTTACAACCATCTTATTACCTGCATAGGGTTTTTATCTGATTAAGATTTTTTTTCCTCTTGCAAAAAAGAGAAAAAAAAAATAAATAAAAAATTTCATATTAGAACATTTGCAGTCTAATCTGCTCAAAATGTCCTTTGTACATTAGTACATTTATTTATAAAGATATCAATGACAGTTCTTTACTTGTTGTGGAAGTGTTTTTTTACAGTCATGCTTTTAGTATGATTGGATAACAATTAAAACTCAGTAATTTATGTTTTTGTTAATATTAAAA
>JAUZNJ010000031.1:11224-36608 GCA_034780135.1 Jordanella pulchra | reverse complement strand
GAGACATACAACAAAGTAACACCTAGATACTATCGCTGAAGCACCACATCGTGTTAGTTATAATGAGGAATCACTGAGGTCATAATGAGGAATTATCGAGGTTCTAATGAGGAATTATTGAGGTTCTAATGAGGAATTATTGAGGTTCTAATGAGGAGTCAATGTGGTTCTAATGAGGAATCAGTAAGGTTCTAATGAGGAATCATTGAGGTTCTAATGAGGAATTATTGAGGTTCTAATGAGGAGTCAACAAGGCTCTAATGAGGAATTATTGAGGTTCTAATGAGGAGTCAATGAGGTTCTAATGAGGAATCATTGAGGTCAGTTTTGTTTGTGTTCAGTTAGAGTTAAATCAGTTAAATTGTGCCCAAAATGATTATTTATTCTTTGACTTATTTTTGCATTGAATCTTTATGTTTTGTTTGCTATTTTGGAAGAATTAAATTGAATTATTTCGAATTATTGAACTCTTTTTTTTGTCCTCGTTTGAGTCGGGTCCCTCACACCCTCTTTACCTTGCAAGCAAGATTCTCGCAAGATTTGTGAATTCACGAACTCTTGAAAATACGTCTGGCCAGGAGCCAGCAGATGCGTTTGGCCTCGATACAGAAATGTTTCCATCCAAAGAAATTTATGGACGTGTGTGATGTCAATGCATCAACTAGAGGAAAAAAGGCAGACACTTCATGTCACCAAGATACAAAGAAGAAACTGATCATATGTGACGAGTTCATTCAAAGAAATAAAAAAAACGTAAGCCATTCCAACAATATCTATTAACATCCAGCCAAAGCTACAATGGATTATTTTCAGAAAAAGGCATATTCATGTAATTGAATTGCCACATTAAAAGATTGGCATAAATTCACCCAACTCTCTGTGCAAGACTTAAAATAAATGTTAACTGACACTCTCTGTTTAATCTGATTGACTTTGAGCTATTCTATCCTTAGCTTTACTTATTTTTGCCAAGAACTATTTGAAAACCAAAACTATCATTATGTACTAGTTTATTTTGTTCCATCTCCTAAGACACGTACAACCTAAACCAAATGAAAACATTACAATTTACATGTTTTGGTTATTATCTGTGACAATTAACATGTTTTATCTGTCTGTGGCAGAAGGACAACCCTGGATTAGTCCAGTGTCCTCTAAGAAAGCTTGTTTTTAAAAGCCATTATTCTGCAAACATACAAGAAACCACTGTCATTCATTAGAACCTTTCACATGAGTGTTGATTAGGCCGTGTGACTGCTTCCAGTGCTGCATATTGCAACAAGCCTACATTGAACCCCTAATATATGCATTGACAATATCTGCTTAAAGTAAAAATGGCTAAATAGTGAATTAAGCTCAGGTTGCATCCTGTTTCATTTATTTAAATCTTACAACTCAAGTATTAGCTGATTCACATTGCATTAGCAAGTAGTACTACATTTAGTATGCTGTGTTCTCCTGCTTCCTTTTGTTGTTTTTTTGGCATAGTCATTGGGGTTTCCGTGGAGTCTTCTGTAAAATATAACTGAGAGTCGATCGGGCGACATGCCTGACTCTCAGCTGGAATAACATCATAATTGGAGCTGACAGGACACTTTATTAGAGTCAGTCAGGGGCGGCCATGGAACCTCAGAGCAGAAGGAAACACAGGCTTTTTAAACTCAGGACAAAGGATCAACGGGAGCTCTAAATTTAAGGTCAATGCATAAGTATACAAGTCCTGAGGGGTGGGGGATGGTTGGATCCAGAGTTGCAGGTGTTGGAAGAAGCAGACATTTGAAGAAAGATTGCTTTCATTTTGCCTCATGTCCATACAATCAAGTTTAACTGGTGGTACAAGACATCTTGATATCAAGTTTGTTTCCCCCTTCTCCTACCATGCTCAGTGAAGCTACTGAACGTCTTTTAACTTATTTCTAATGTCTTAGGAGAAGTCTAATTTGGATAATGCTTCTATAGGTGGTGCATTCAGTGATATCTAGATGTATAACTTCTTATACAATTTTCTCCCAATGTATTGTTTAAAAAACATAAGAGGTTAACGACTTATGACGATTTTTAAACTTAATGTCTTACACAAACTTGGCTAAAGGAAAAGTGGTGGGATCTCAAACATTCATTAACTAGCAAAGGAATTACAAGTCACAAGGTTTTTTTTTTTGTAATACAATATATTTCGCTAAATTCACTGCTCATAATTTGGGTGGTTTATTTCTGATCTCTGAGATGTTTAAAGACAAGTATGATTTTGGCTGGTTCCAATATCATTATTGAAAAATGTGTTATAATAAGTTACTAGAACAACATTTCAAGTGTGTTTTCTGTCCTTCCTACTTTAAGGGGTCTTTTTTTATTGGCAGCTGAAATGTCATCACCCTGCTATTTGAAATAACTCGTCCGAAAAGATCTGATTTTAGAGTTTCCAATCAGCTAGCTTTTTAGAGTTGATCAAGCAGAAGATTGTCCCTTTCTGCTCCCCAGTCTATTTAACCATGCATCTCTAGTTTTCATTGCACGGCTATTCAGGTGAAATTAGAAAAAAATCTATTAGAAAGTGTTGTAAAGAGCTTAGTACTAATTTGAAGTAATTCTGCATCAGGATGCCCAGAAACATTGAACAGTGCAAAAGAGCAGCTCTTTTTGTTTTTGTGTAACATTGATGCTAGGTGGATTTTTTTCTTTTTCGGTGTCTGCATGTAGGAGGAACTTGATTTCCACTCAGTGTTCAGCACATCCTAGCTTGCACGTTTCATAGCTGGAAAAGACACCCATTTCTTCAGTGCATGTCATTTCAATGACTTTCAGTCCCACTTGTCTTATATACTTCTCTAAAAACAGTTGAAAGATCCTAAGCCCTTGGCAGGATTGGGTGTTTTTTTTTTTTCTTGGTATTTTCCGTTTATGTAAAAATCCCCATGTTGGCAGTTTATTGAATGTAAATGAGGCTGGCTTAGAGACCCGAGCTGTAGGAGGGCTGCTAATATGCTAACATCCCCCCTTTTCCACAAGCCAGATGTATTAGAAGTTAATTCTCTGTTTCTGTGTGGGGCTTTTTCCACAAAGGCTGCTGTGGTGAGATTATCTTTTTAAGCTTATGTCAAAAGAATTGTTTTAACAGAGTTAAAATATGTGGTCTAAGAAGTGAAAGGAGGATCGTTTCATTGGCAATACACAAGCTGTTAATATTTTTCTTATTTCTTTTAAGACTATTCACACTTTTCTATATTATACTGTAAATTCTTCTAATTTATTTGGAAAAGATGTCATTCTTTATTTAGTAACGCTGATCTTCTGATTTAGAATTTTGTCAAAATTTAATGTTTTATATCTTTACATAAGTAATTGACATCTTAACGTCTTTTAAAGTAATTTTTAGCCCATGGGTTTCAGTAAAACTCAGTTTGAATCATTATGCAGGTTTAGCAAAAAAAATTTGGAGCAGTGGTATATTTTCTTAGTCACCAGCCAACCAAAATGACTCCAATAGAGCGTCCATGATTCATCCAGGTGGTCACATAAGGTCTCCGAACAACATCTAGTGCACCTCCACTGTCTGTTACCTTTGAGAAACAGATTGGGCCAAAATGGCAACCATGTTAGTTTCATGGCGAAAACCCATGCTGACTAAATACAACTCAAAGATTGTCTCAGGTTTACAAAAGAAACAAAAACAAAGAAAGAAAGAAAAATCTGGATGACTGTTTAGGAAAAAAATCAGTAGACTGATAAAACAAAAGTTTTGTTTTAAAAAGCACACTTTATTTTGAGTCTGGTTTAAAAACTAGAATACCTCTCTGAATAAAATACATCAGAGCATCAGTTTGCTGGGGTGAGGGGTGCAATGTGTTTCTGTTTATAAAGGAACAGCCTAGTCAAAGTCTGAACCTAAATCCAGCCGAGATGCTGTGGTTTGACATTACTCCACACATTTATCCTCACAAACACCTTAAATTCAACAAGAATGGGATAGACTCCCGCACAGTGATGTAAAAAAACAAAAAACAAAAAAAAACCTCACGATCAGTTATTAAAAAATACATTTAGTGTTTAGTCAGGTTATTTTTGTCCAATAATACATTAGTTCGCTGACCTGGAGCTTGTGGCTGTGTCCAAAAACAAAAAAACCCAAATCTATTTGGTGATAAATACTTTCACAGCACTGTATTACCACATAATGTTTCGGCACCAAGTTGATGTAAACCTTATCCTAGTATAATCAGAAATGTGGATCAGTAAGGCTACATTTTAGCTGCAACAGCTGGCTCTTTTTTAACTAGAGTCTGCTGGAAGGAGACATGTAAATCTGCACAGCTTCAGATGTATGCTGCTTGGAAATCTACATGCTATTTCTTTTAAAATGAGTCAATCTTTTTTTTACACCAAGTGTTTCTCTAAAATGGGTCAGCAGATGTTAGAAAGGGGGAAAAAATGAGAGGAGGAGAAAGAAGAGGAAGAGAAAACAGCCAAGGCAAACTGTTTGCTCCGCAGTGTGGGCTGACAGGAGAGAGCGAAGAGTGGGAGGGAGAGAAAGCAAAGGGGGCTGCATCTTCTTTAGATTCATATGTTAAATCTTTTTAGAAAAAAAAATCTATTTTTAATGCTAGGTTTTTATTTAGTATCTTCCATTCAAATACTCAGATCCCGGATTGCTTACACTGATCATTTACAATGTGGTATCCAGAAGATATAAGCAGTGTCTGCTTTTATGCACGTTTGTTAGAAATGTACACGTCCGTATCTGCTAGAAAGTTACTCTTCTGGGTTCGGCAAGAGGAACATTAAAGAGGTTATTGTCAATATGCATTGATATTTTTATTATCTTTGATGTTAAAACCTTAAAACCCGACTTAAAGCGCCAAAGACGGGAGAAAAACAGGCCATGTGAAAAATGTTGGGTGACTGGCTGCTGTGATTGGCCATTCTCACTAGTCCTCCCTTTTCATGTTTGTTTTTTATTTTTTATCGTGAGTCTGTTGCATCAAAGATTTATACATGTTTAAGCTTAAATGTTTTTTTTTTTTGTCTCTTTCAGGCTCACACAACAGGCCAAACCAATGCCCTGTGAATGAAGACGGCTGCTTGGACATGGACGTCTGCATCCATATGAGCAAACTGTGTGACGGAGTCCCTGATTGTTCCGATGGCTGGGATGAGGGACCTCACTGCAGAGGTAAAACCAGGCACTGACTCTTATTGGTCTAATTTAAGTCATGGTTTCATGATAATCCGTCAACCAGAGCCCCTTGTTTATTATTTTGTTGATTGATGTGTTGACATCCCAGAGCTGTGTCTGCCTTCAGAGCATGCAGCTGGAATCCTACAGCCCAGTGGGCAGGGACTAAATGGTCACATTAGTTATAGACAATTTCTTTTTTTTCAGACTACATTAAAAAAGTGCTGTAATTTTAGTTAGACTTTGTGTGGGTAAGCATCATGAAGCAAAAAAACTGTAGAGTGGAAGAAAAAAATAATTGTTTAAAACAAAGCATAAATATGACTTGAAATGTGCAGCAAACACTTGATTTGTATTCAGCCCTCATGGATCAATACTTCATAGAATCAGCCTATTCTGCAATAATGCGTCACTGGCTCTGCATACCTAAAAGCCCGATACCTTTTTCAATTGTTCTTTGCAGAGTAGCGTAGTCAGATAAGATAGAGGGCATCTGAATATCCTTTTTACAAATCTTGTCACAGAGTCTTAATTGGATTTATGTCTTGGCTTCTTCAACTAGACCAATTATGACATGTCCCCCTATGTCCCCTTCATCAGTCGTGCACAAAGCAACGACCTCTGGGCCCAATGCTCTGCATGTTTTAGATGTGTCGCTGCTGTATTCAAATTATAGTACCACCTCCTTAGCAGGATATTAAGTTCTGCAGTAACGTCTTAATTTCCTTGTTCATTTAAGTCAGGGGCACAGCAGCAGGAAAACAACAAAAGCATAAAAGACAGTGCGTCGCTAAGACCAAAGGGGAGACCTCTACCGTACATGACATTCAGCAAACTGCTGGCTAGGAAGTGCTCTGTTTTTCTTTTAATAATTGCTTTCCTTTTAACACTATTTCATCAAAGCCAGAAATGTGGCGTTCACCATCATTAGTTGGGCTGTAAACAGGTTATCCCGTCTGAGACGTGGATCTCTGCAGCTCCTCCTAAATTACCAGTGACCTCAGGAATGCTTGTTTCTGAGCCGTCTGCTGTAACTCTGCCTTCATTATATGTTTATTTCCTTTTTTTGTACTAATGATCTCTAATAAACCTCTAAGGACCCCACAGAACAGCAGGATTTTTTATCACGATTAAGTCACACATAACTGAGTAAACAGGAAAAATAAAATAAACAATAAATGAAAAATTAATTTAATTCTTTAATGATTTACTCCTTTGTGTTGCCCCTGTTATATAATGTTTCAATAAAGTACTTTGAAGATAATGTGAAAAAAAAGTAGAAATGTCCAGCGGGTATGAATATTTTTGCAGGATATTGTTTCACTGCCACACAGGAACATAATCGGCGTTGAGTATTTGTTTTTGTGTGCTATCATACCTATAGAGCATACCGTATTGTTTTTTGTTTTTCTACGGCTGTCACAGGGTTGCTACCAGTTTGTGGGTCAACCTTTTTTGTTTTTAAGCAAAAGAAATGAAAATCAATTCCATCTTAATCTATAACATTGACTAAATAATCTGCTTTTCTCTCTTTTAAAATTGTGGTAGAATTGATTTTTCTAGGAAAAAGAGTTAATCATAAATCGGCTCAGCCACACTGCTGTCTTCCCAACCTCTGCAGGATAATAAATGGCTTAGATGCTGCAGAAGAAAACCCCCTTAACAGATATTGTCTTATTAATTAGAAAAAAAAATAACAAAAATGAAGCTTGGGAACAAACGTCCACAGAATATCTCAGTTGATGGAGGCCCTAATGCTGTTTGCCTTTTTAAAGGTTGCTTTGTTTGCAGCAAGTGGCCTGTGGAAATTATTGAAAACAATTTTAGCAAAAACTAATCTTTTAGTCTTTTTGATATGTTATTCTCAACCACTGTTTTATAGAAACCAACATGAAGGTCCCAGTGAAACTTAGTTCTAATAAGAACTCTGACCTTGAACCAGTAATCAAAGTTTCTGTCATTCGTTTGATAAATATTGAGAAGTCAGATATTTTAGTTTGCTGTGTCAGTTTGCTTCGGGTTAGTTGATTTAACAGGGTTATCAACTTTTTTATCTTTGCATCAGTTCACAACTTTATGTTCATATTTTTTTCATATTATTTCAGTTTCTTCTTGATTCTCTCCACCATTTAATTATTTTTTTAATGTCTGCTGTAATCCCATAGATTACACAATGGGACCTCCTCGCTTAAATAGTAACTGAGTAAATCATCAACGCAGAGTGGAGCCCGTAGAGCTAATTAATCAGAACACTGAAGTGCTATTCATTTAGGCCAGAAGAGAAGGAGTGCTGTTAGGCTGATAAAGGCTGTAAGACGTGGGTCTTAGTGTTGTCACACAGTGGTCATTTTACACAACAGCAATGAAGTCATCAAGTCCCAACTTGCACTGGCTGTCCCCGTGGCCATGAGTCCAGCTGGTTTCCAGTAAAAAAAAAAAAGAAGCTATTAACCCTTTCAAGTAATGTCCACACAGAAGTACAGTCACACCATGACGTTCATGAACATGCTCAGAAATATTTATCCATTCCACGCTCACAGAGACACAGGCGGTGTGTGTCGGCTCCTGTTTGTGAGCCCACCTTATTTCGCAGAAATGCTTTTACAGTCACCCTAGTGTTTACTTGTGAAAACTTTTGGGTTGTGCAAGTATATCTGGCAGCTGATTTCTGAAAGCACACTTTGTTGGTGTACTGAAGTAATTCTGCCAATGTTGTTGACAAGGCTGGTTAAAATGGGACGTAGGACTGCTGGTCATTGATACGGCTGAAAAAAACCATAGAGTTCTTTTAAAGTCTGCGGCAAAGTTTAAGATTAAGAAGCATGCTTTGTGAAAACGCCGATGTGGTGGCTTGTGTTTATGTTGGTAGCAAGATTTAGGTTAAGCATTGCTTCTCAAACTTTACATCTAAAAGTCAATTTGATTTCTATATAACATCAAAACTTCTGAAAATCACTGCAGAGCCCTGAAGTTTAACTGTAAGCATAACTCTCTAATAACTTTTATTCATGCACAGATATTGTTGTTGATTTTTCACTGGAGCTAAAATAATAACTAAGTAAACTCAATTTGAAGTACAGGCCAATAAAATGTGCAAAAGAAAAGAAAATTATTCGGGGGAAGTTTCAGTTATGGGAAAAAAATAGAGAGATTATAGCCCCTCTTCCCTTAAAGTTCCTATTGTAAAAATGTTCTGCCTGAAGAATCCAATGAACAAAAATAAGAAAACAAGGGTGGTTTTCTTTTCTTTTATTTATTATCTTTTTGAAAATATTTTTCACAAAATGAAAACATGAGTTAACCAAAAAAATACAATCATATGATACATGTTTCATTTTTTAACAATAAAACATACTCTAACACCAGTTAATTATTTACAAGTATCTTACAAGTTTTGTTGTGATAATTTAGAAAAAGAACACATGTTCTTAAAACAAGTGAAGGTAGAGGGAGTTTTTTGTAAACTAACTCTTCAGACATGAACTTGAAGTTTATACTTGTTTTCAACAGAATGAAAGAATCTAAAATGATAAGGATTAAGATTATAATCGAACAGGCTCATCAGTATTCAGGCTATGGATACGAAGAAAACTTTTCCCTTTTAACATTCTGGATGTTTTTCTGCTTCAGCTGGATTTAAGTGGATTTCAAAAAGCTGCTATAATGTATTCACACTTACAACAAAGGGAGACCTGTCTTTTATTTTGAAGAGCTATCTGACTTTCTGCATCAAGAAACAAAAAGCCTTCACTAAATGTACATCTCATTCTGATGAGGATCATTGGTTGAGAAGTAAATGAATGAGGTGCTAGGCTAAAGTTAGCTTCCTTCCTCACTGTTTTAATGGGACTTGTTAATAATTCAGGTCCCAAAAGTCTTTCTCTGCAGTTACAATGAAATGTCTGTGAGTAGAACAGAAAAGTCTTTTCTCCCATCTAATAAGTGATCGTGCTTTATTCTCTTTGTACTCAAGATCACATTTTCTATGTCAGACATTAACCATAAATGTATCTTTTAGCTGTAAAATGAACAACAGAGCAGTTCCATTTTCCTTATGTCAGTATGAATGTACAATGTTACAATAAATCTGGTGTAAACTTTTAATCAGCAGCTATATTTTGCCGTCTGTTAAGTTTGTGTTGCACATGTTTGTTTTGCCAATAGCAGTAAGCGATGCAACAAAAGGTCAATCTGTTACATCATTCCTTGATCTTAACTCTGACTTTTGAGGCTATTTGAATGCCTTATAAGCAGCTTCACTTTATGTATGTCATTTTTGATGACTGACAACTGTATCCTGTTGGTGTTCCCTAAAAATGTAGGTTGGGTCAGAGCCGAGACTTTTAAGATGTTGCATTAAAACTGACATTTTGTTTTAGAGTTTTTTTGTTCCAAGGTATTTAATACATCTACATTTAAATGCATGACAAAGTAATTTTACCGTCTTTTCTATTTGTAGCTGTTACTTATTTTTGGCAGCTATCTATTAAGGGGGTATTCTGGTCTTGGTAGTAAAATTTGTGGTGAACCGCTGTCATTCAGATCATTTAAGGTCAACCACTTAATCCAGAGTTATGCACTTATTTCTTCTATTTGACTTCATATCTTTGACAATCTCCTAGAGAAAACACATGATGTGGCTTGGGTTTGTATTTCCAAGGTCTGTTTCAGTTTATGTGGTTAAAAACGGTCAGAAATTACTTTTGCTCTCCTTTCCTTATAGATAAAATCTATCTCTTGATTTGTGACTGACACACAAGAAACTTAGAAAAAAAAAAACAGATCATGCTGATACTCTTCAACATTTCACTCCTCATTTATTTTTTTATTTTTCCCATTTGATTGAATCTGATTATTCCAGAGGACCTTGCATGTTTATTAGCGCATATTCACCACCAAAGACATGATTTGTCCTGGGCTACTTGAAGCTGCCTCTGCACAGACCACATTATCATCTTCATTCATAAATGGGTCTCGACCTGAATTAGTTTATTGCTTGCCTTTAGCAGAGCTAAAATGTGATAAGACAAGTTTTACTGCGAGTCATTATGAAGGATAAGGATATGAAAGTTTTATGAGTAGTAGTAGATTTCTCAGCTCCTCATGTGGGAAAACATATAAGTGTTCTGTCAATAATTGAAGCTACCATTAATCTGTGAAGGTCTAAACTATTTGCACTTTTGTGTCTGTTTATTTGTTATGGTTTCTGCTACAGGTGTCTGTTTCGCTGCTTCTGCTGTTTAGGCCTGAATGTGGTCACTGTTTGCTCATTCCTCAAGCCGCCGCCCTGCATGTTTACAAGCGCTTACTGTGCCCTCTTCTTGATTCCTGCCTACACCTCAGACACTTGAAAACCTTTTTGAACAGCAGGGATTTGTTCACCTTGGCAGATACTCTTATGTTGACAGTCCTATAATTGGCACAAATATCCTATTATTAGCGTTTTTTTAAGCATGCATTTCAGCTTTTATTCATGTTGCGTAGAATACATATAATGATAAAACACATATAATGTCTCAGTGAATTTCCTTTTTTTTTTTTTTTTACTTAATTCGATGCACGGGTTTAAAGTTACTCACACCTTTTTGTGGTTAATTGAATATCCTGTTGCAAGTTGCAGTGAAGCCACATACTTTTTATAACCTTTGATAACCTCCTGGCATACTTCTCATATAGATGTGACCACTACAAGTCCTTCTATAACCTGGCTTTAGAGCAAAGGTTATACATTTTTAACTTGGCAGGCACATCCAAAAGCTTAATATTTCCTGCTTTATATGTTGCCTACCCTTTTTTTCCCTCTATAATGATTGTCTGCCAGGAACACCTAATTGCAATAAAGTTTTAATCATCAACATGATACAACAGGGATGGCCCTGACCTCAATCCTGTTGAAAATGTGTGGCCTGTAATTTAAAGCTGATTCTGTAGCAGGAAGCAAAACAAATATATTTTAACTTTAACATTTCTAGGAAGAAGTTTGACAATTTATCCAACAAAAAACATGCCAGGACTGTGTTGATAGCTGCAAAAGTCATGGGGTTTGAGTGTGTCTAGGTTAGGGACATTTACCCAAATATCTGTGGGTCCTGAGAAAAAAAAATGAAATTAATTTAGGAAATAACACAATAAATTAGACCTTGTGGGCTCAGTTGCCTTATAATTGAACTCGTTTGTTGTGTGAGAGTTTGATTTTCCAAACAAAAGAGCAAAACTTAACGCTCCAAAAAAGAACTGATGACTCACCTTGTAATGCGGTTTGAGTGGCAGCCAAATTGAGGTGATGTGATGATACACTGCTTGAAAAGTGTAAGTTTCTCACAGGAAGCCAGATGAAGGAAAAAAGCATGTCTGAACTTGCTTCCAGACGGATCAAAAAAAGGTCGGAATGTCACACAGATTTAAACACGCTTAAAAAGTCTGTTAATTGCATTTTGTTCAGTTTCTGCTTTCAGTAACTGACAGTGAAGGTAAAAATTAAATTCATTGTAGAATTAAAATGAGTTAAGTTAGATTAACGATTCCATGATTAGGACACAAAACCCACACAGGTCGTCCTAAATTCCATGTTAGCCAATCAGTTCAAGCCTCCTTTTTCGGACTTAGAGTAGATTTTTTTGAAGGAAGTTAAATAAGTGTGATCAGAAATATTTAGAGTTCACTCTGGTTGGCTTTCTGGATTACTGGGACACTTATCCGGGTCATTTCTTAGGTTGTGATTTCATAGAGTAGTGGCCCTACAAATCTCCAAAAGTGGCACTTATGGTTAGATGTTAGGGGATAGTGCAATTTTTTCTTCTGTTTGATTTCACTTTCGCATGTTGACTCATTACTACAAGTTGAACTCAAGTGTTTGTACGAAATGGTAATTTGTAGAATAGGATAGAACAGACTATTCTTTATTGTAATTTTTAGAGGTAAAACCTAAATGAAAAGAGAAAGCTAGCTTTTCTTTTCTCTCCATGTTTCTCTATAATAGATTGGTGAGCTGTACAGCCTTTCCCGTACCTGTTTGACAGGGACTGCCCCCCCCCCCCCCAAAAAAAACCTGTGAGGATAAGCAATACATTGATATGTGTTGAGTTCTTTCACAACAACTTTTCTTACATCAATATGAGGCTTTCAGTCTAAAAGAAGGTCTAATAATTCTTGCTAATGCTTCACACCACTACTACCTGCATTAAGGTAAATAAGTGTTTTATTAACGCAGCAACGGGATCAATGTTAACGTTCTTTATTTTGTCTCTTTCTTTGCTTCATCCTACAACCCTTAAACAAACATCCAACGGATTTTATTTGCCTTGAAGCTTCCTAACTTCACATTTTTTTGTGTTTTTTTTTTTTTTTTTTTTTTTTTTTGGTGCGGTCTTCTGTTTCAGCTACTTCTTTTTTTTTTACTTTGCTTCTTTCATCCTTTTCATTTTCTCCTGCCTTAAGCTTTTGTTTCTTTGGGAGCTTTTGCTCTACCCAGTCAGACATATGGGTTCTAAGATTCTCATCTCTTTATCTGATTTCATTTTCTTTAAGTAAGGACTAAGGTCTAATCAGCGTTTTCCCAAAGTAATGGCTTCTTAATCCTTTAGATGTATCCGGGTTGAATTTTAGCATTGATTTTTTTTTTTTTTTTTTCCGTTCATTAGAAAAATAAAAAAAAGTCATTCCCTCTGAAACATTTCTCTAAAGTTTGAAAAATATGTCAAGTAGAAGTTAAAGTCGTCAAGTAAAATATTTTACACTAAGTTTTTTCGTCTTAAAATGTCAACAACATTAGAAACGGTTTGTTTGTAATGTTAAGCTATGTTATTTGTTCATATCGCCCACCCATAGGTAGACACTAGGGTACAAAGTGGAACACAATGACCCTGGACAGAGGTAGACACTGTTAGTATTTTAGCTCTTGAGTTGCCTGTGGTCTCTCCCAGTTTAAAGCTCAGTGAATGGATTCGATGTGGGCCACAGTGTGCGCTGGGGGACTCTTCCTTTCAGAGGCGACACAACAAAAGACTCATTATGGCCCAGAGTGCCACAGGCTTTATGTAACAAGGGCCCTTCACTGGTCCACTCTCTGCTCTTCACAGCCAGGCTTCCACTAGTTACCCAATGCATGACCGCTTACCATTTATTTGTTGGTTGTTGTGCTTCATTTTCCTGTTGTTGATCGTCTTCTCTTTGTACCGGTGTAAGTGTGTTTAACTCTAAAAGAAAATGTTTTTATAATAATAATCATAGTTGTCAAACTATTTTGTTATTGTAAAGTGTTTTAGCTTTGCAGTTTGGATGTAAATATATGATGCAGAGGAAAACATGAATTAAATTCAATTATTTTTCTTGTATTGAATGAAACTGAATTGAACATTTGCTCATTTTAATTGATGCCAGCATTAAAAAACATAATTTTGTGTTTAGTTTAGTAAGGATCCGATAAGTTTTAGGCATATATGCTTTAATTCATAAGTGTTTATTGTCTTATAACACATCGTTATGCTTTGAATGCTTGAAAACTAGTACATCTGTTAAACGTGTAGCACAATTGTTTACTTCTGATTGAGTGTATTAGGTTTTATTACAGTCAACTGTTGAATTAAAACAATGACACAAACATATATTTAGTCGTAAGAATAAAAAGGAAAAGAGTTGAAATTGGAATGTCATGTGCAAAAGAAACAAAAATTGGTAACAAGACAAAATCTAATCGATATACCTTTGATATTGAATGGATTAATTTGGACCATCACTTGAATATTCACCAGTTTCATTGTTTTTTTGTTTTTTTTTTTTAAGTAAAAAGTTACTTAGAACCCATCAAACCTGCATATATTACTGTACCTTCAAACAGTTTAAAGCAATTCTCATGATTAAAAAAAGGGGTTAATTATTCTTTTACTGTTTTTCTTGTACTTAAACAAAAGTGAGTAAATGCTTAACTAATAAATAGGGTTACTCATTCCGCTACCAAAAAAAAGTCTAAAAAGTACCATCTCTTTGCTAGAGCAGCATCCTGGGATCTTTTTTAATGGTTAATCTTATTCGGCTCTGGTTCCTGCCATGGAAATAAATGAAAGAGCCTAAACAACTTCAGTTGCTCTTGGAAAAGCTTCATTTAGGGATAATGCAGCTAAAGTCTGTAAGACTGTGGTTGTTACTATTAAAGGGTTAGAACCACTGCTTTAGATAGTCCTGATTTTTCTCCCAGTCTCATTTACCAGATATCTTGCAGCGAAACTGCACAAAGTCCAGGCCAGCTCAGGGTTTTGAGATTTTTCAAAGCAACAGCCTATAATAGGCATCTGACCCCACTTATTTGGAAGGCCAGACATACATGTGTATGCACACCCACACCCTGCAGAGCCCATGATGAGAGGATGTTTGGATTCCTCTCCTTCATTTCCTGCTCAAAGATCCATCCTTCAGCTCTCTCTCTCTCTCTGAGGGCTGGAAAAGAAATGATCCATAATCTTTGTGACATTGGTTATTACTGGATAGTAAACCTCCAAGGAAAATATGCACTTTTGTTGACCTTGCTACTTGTGTTGATATTGATTTACGGTCAGCGTTAAACTCTGGATTTCTGTTTGCTTCCTTTGTAGAAAAAGCACCAGACTGTGCCTCCTTGGGGTGTGAGTATAAATGTGGAGTGACCCATGACGGGCCTCGCTGTTACTGTGAAAATGGCTACGAGGTCGCTGCAGATGGAAAGCAGTGTAAAGGTGGGTGATCATTTGTCTGATGTATTCCAGTTTAACTTAACCTCATTTTAAAAACAATCCAATCGCTCTTACAGCAGAAACTCTGATTGTTTTTTATCTGAAAAAGAAATTGATTCAAGGTTTCATTACTGTGATGTGACTTTGTGTATTCCATAACACCTTTTTTTATTAATTTGCTCTCCTGTCATTCGCCTGCTAGATTTCAATGAGTGCAGTGTGTATGGGACATGTAGCCAGACGTGCACAAACACGAAAGGAAGCTACACGTGCAGCTGTGTTGAAGGCTATCTGCTGCAACCAGATAACCGCTCCTGCAAAGCCAAAAATAGTAAGTAGAAAAAAAATGCATAAAAAATAAAAGCATTTTACACCAGTGTTTATAGTTTCCTCGGGGATTTAGAGAGGATTTTCTATCTGTTGTGGGAACAGCTCATTAACAACGGTCACATCTCCATGGCAGCATTTGACGCTTTCTCCCATGTGTTTTGTGAAATCTTTACTCAGAGCCTGTGGATCGTCTGCCTGTTCTGTTGATCGCCAACCTCCACGACATTCGATGCACGTCTCTGAGCGGCTCCACATCCCGGCTTCCTGTCATAACCACCAAGCAGACAATGGCGATGGACTTTATCTATGCCGAGGAGACAGTCTGCTGGATAGATGTGGGTGAATCCCCTACTGCCACTCAGCTGAAGTGCGCCAGCATCCAAGACCTGAAAACTGTCAGTAACATCCGCACCATCAACATCACCCTCAGCTTACGTCGTAAGTGGTGGTTTCATTAACAGAAAGTGCAAGAAACTGATTCTAATTCTTACTTTCTGGAAGTGTTTTAATAAGCAGGACTCTGCGTTAGCAAATGCTTTAATTTAATTCCCTTCAGAGTGATGAGAGTGTAGGTTTGTCCCACCAAGACGATATTAATATAAATGTCACAGATTGAACACTGGACTCAGCTTTATCCTATTTGAAATGCCTATCAGTAACGAACAGCGACACCTTGGCACGCAATTTTGTATTCCCTTTTACATGATTTCTATTCTGTTGATTTAATGTGATAAGAAGCACCCACAGCTGCCAGCTGGCCTGCAGGCGTTAGTTTCGGCATCATTATCAGGCAGTCTCTAAACTACTCTGGGGATAGATTTATGGCCAGGCGGGCTCAACTCTCCTGAACTCATTGAATACAGTCTCTGTTTTTGTATTAACTTCTATCTGTCTTTTATTTTTACATTTATGTTACAGAACAATATATATTGTAGTTTGTTGCTATTTGTAAGGAAGTTGAGTTGTGAGAATTTGTCTACAAACCCCCTATGCGGTAATATCTCTAAATGAAATTTAGCTCAATCAGTTGTATTAAAAAGTCCATCAAATACTAAACAGGGTTCGTGGGCATCAGATTTCAAGGCTTGCCGTAGACAAGATCGATCCTTTGATTTAGGTATTTCTTTTATCCACATAATGAGCAGTAAGTGCAGTACTTTCCTTTCCTGACTATTCTGATATGGTCCCGCCTCTCTCTCCCTGGTCTTTAACATTTCAGGGAGTGAAGGATTAGGATTTAGATGTAAAATGAAGCCGATGTCTAAGTGGGTTTTCTTCTAATTTTCTTTTTTCACACTCTTCCATACTGACCAGATCTGAGGACTTTGTCATTTGTTGTTCTTCAAACAAAAACTTTGACTGGAGTTGTGGATCTTCAGCTTTATGAGGGTATTGGTTAATGCTTCTATGATTTATGTTTTTTGCCCAACTTAGCAGTTTAGGTGGACAGCTATGTCTGATTAGGTTTGCAGTTGTTTCTCGCTTGAGAATTGGTTTTAATCACCTAACCCTGCTTTGATCTCATGAACAGCTTATCTGCTTTGGCTTTGGTTTTCACTAAAGCTCTTTCTTCCTTAAGCCTTACAGAACTCCTGTATTCTTATTGTACTTATTAGGGGTGTCCTAATGCAATGTTTTCATTTCCAATACGATATACATATTGCAGCTTTGAGTATTGACAGATACCAATATTGACCTGATACAGTATTGACATGAATCATCCATACTTTATTACTGATTCTCTAATGTGTAATGTTAGAAAGTATAACTTGAAGAACAATAATCACTAAACAATAGATATGAGAACTACTGACCCATTTATTATTAATCAATGTGTTACAAAAACATTAAACTTAGTAGAAAAAAATATTCTACTATTGAATAGAATAACTAATAATAAATTAGCCGACTTGAGATTTTACATGAAAGGTTTCGAACCTGGCTGCAACGTGTTTTTCAGATGTCAGCTGAAAGTACAGCCGTGTTGCCAACCTCTCACTCTAATATCATAGCATCTGCTACTGTTGGCGAATGCTGCTGTTGTGATCACTTTGGCTCTGTGTGTATGATACAAGCTCTGCTGGATAGTAATGCTGGAATGGACTTTGTACTGGAGTGGAGCATGCTTCTGTCAAGCGCTTACAATTTTTAGCTGTTGGGCGATCATACTAGGGATGCCTGTAGTACTTTTACAAATGTGTTTACACATGGAATTCATTCTACTGGATTTGAGTTGGAGATCTCAAAGTTAAGTTGACGCAGTACAAATATTCATTTTTTTGCTGTTTTTTTGAAACGCTTTTGCAATACATGCAATGATTGCCTTTAACCTTTTGCTCCACTGTTTGTTTTCTGATCAGAGAAATCCCATGAAGATACATAATAGTCTGAGCTTACCAGTCGGTCTACATTCCTACTCTCACCTATGGTCACGAAATCTGGATCATGACTGAGCTTTTTCCACAGGGTGGGTGGGCTCTCCCTTACCCCGGGTTCTACTGAATGCATTAATGTAGTGGATCGTCCGCCGAGCGTCCCACTGGATGCAGCCACTCTAGTTAAAGAGAGTGGTTCCACCCAGCATGCTGCAGAGCGTCCCAGTAGTGTTTCTGGATGCTCCCCTTCAATATACGGCTGGTCTGTTTTTCACTCTTGATGCTTCATGTCCTTGTCAATCTGGAGTAAAGTGGATCGTTCAGGCAGGAATTCAGTTGCTAAAAAGCAAAATGCATTCGGTGGAGTTTCAAAGTTAAGCACTACGTGTACAGACTAAACCATCAAAACAACGTTACCTGTGGCTTCAGCACAGAGCCACCAGAGATTTTCATTTTGTAGAACACCGTAGACCATGAAATGTTTGTTTTGTAGCTAAAAAATAATAATTTTACTTATACGACTCATCTGTTTTATAAAGATAACACCAGAAAGCAGAAAGCCATGGGTTGAGAGGTGAGGTGACCAGATAAAGAGCAGACATGCAAGATAGTTAAAAAAAACTGGGTTAAAAAAAAACTACTTTATTGTTCAATTTAAAGGCTACTACTAATGAGCTATGATAAAATCTTCACGTGATCTGAGTCCAACCACCTCGAGGCGCTCCACTCTGAATCACTCCCCTTGGAATAGGGTGCTTGGCAGAATTTGCAGTGCTGACGTTCCCGCGGCATTAACAAGATGGAACCCAGGGGTTAGAGCTGCTTCTCCTCCACATTGGAAGGAGTCCGGATGCCCCCTGGACGCCTCCCTTGGGAGGTGTTTCAGGCACGTCCCACAGGGAGGAGGCCCAGGGGACGACCCGGGACACGCTGAAGGGACTATGTCTCTCAGCTGACCTGGGAGCGCCTCGGGCTTTCCCCAGCACAGCTGGAGAAGGCGTCTGAGGAGAGGGAAGTCTCTACTGAGACTGCTGCCCCCACGACCCGGGCATCAGATGAAAGAGAAGAAGACGAGTGCGAGAATAAAATTTGCTTAGTTCTGTGCTAAATTTAATTCATAATGAAATTATGGGGAAAAACAGAAATGGCTCTTATGCTTTTAAGATTTTCATTAAAAAAGTCTTTTTTTAAATCAATTTCCAATGAGAAATTAATATGCGTCACAAACTATTCAGAAGAAGTTTATGGAAGCTGATCATTTAATTTTTGCTTGGCCAAACAAAACACCCAGAATAACCCTAGTTTCTTCATCAGTGTCCTCAATGTCTGATGGGATCTATTATGAGGTTTGGTTTTTCCCTGGAAAACCTTCTTTACTTTTTTAAATCTTTCAGAAGCCGGACATTTTGTCCTAGCCGATTTAGTGGCGAGATAATGTGTGTTTGTTTATTGAGTAATGACAACAACTGAAACATCTGGCCTGTAGTTCACACACACACACACACGCACATCCACTCTCTCTAATCACCCACACACGAACACTGTCCAAAAGACACAGCTTATGGTTACGCATGTTTTAGAGAGTTAGTCATATAATGCTGGAATGAAAAGGAATTTTCTTTGATAACACACCAGACAAGCTTTATTTTTTTATCCTCTCGGCTTGTGGTGCTGGTATTATCTAAGAATGAGTTCAGAACTGTAGTCAAAACATGGAAAATGAGGGTGTGGGTTTATCCACGTTTGCCTGTGAACTAGCACATGGGAAGTCTCTCTTGAGAGTCAGCCTCAGGCGTAGCGGAGCCTACATGTGGAGTGTTAGTTTTGTTACATGACTGAGATGTTGTAAGCTAATGAGCAGCTAAACTTGTAAAAGTACTGTCACTTCTGGCAAGTTTTAGGAAGGTCTTTGAGTTTATTAACTTATTGAATGCTGGCTGCATACTTGTTATTTTGACAGAAAAAAAGGTAAGAGAAGCTAAAGCTGTTGACTGTAATTGTAATCAGAGGCAGTTTTTGGTAAAGCAGAAAGACCCATGAGACTTAAAACTATTGAAAGATTTGATTTGTAGGCTTAACTGAATTAATTTTGTTAGTTCCACCTTTAACTAGAAAAAAAAATTGTTTTTGTTTCCTATCTGTCATCCACATCAATATGAAATCAGAATGTATTTCAGCATATTAGAGCCAGATATTGAATCGGAATATAACTGTTGTAACAGTCTGGAAATAGTATCAAGTTCTGGTTAAATATGAAGAAAAATACTGCATATCTTTGAGGGTTTTTTTCCCAGGCTATTGTTTAAGCTAGTGGTTTTCAAACTTTTTTGACCAATTGTCTAGCAGGTTTTAAGGATTTCCCTGCCTCCGCTTCTCACTTTTAATAAAGGGGGGATGAACAGGCCTTTGCAGCCCTTGATGGCTGCTGAGGAGAGAATGCAATCCTTAGGTGCAGGTTTGCTGGAGCAGAGATACGTCTAAACCATGCAGGACGGTGGGTCCTGAGGACAGAGTTTGTAAACCACTGGTCTGAACAGTTTGTCTGTTTGTGGCACAGCCATTCATCAACCTGACAGTTTATCCCTTTGTTTTCCCAAACATCTGTCCTTCCTGCCATTTATCATGAGACTGTTTATCCATCAGTCATAATTGTTCATCCATTCATCTAACAATTTATCCAACACTCTTGTTTGTTCGTTCATTTATCTTTCTTTCCCTTTGTGTATCCATCCATCCATCCATGCTTCCTTCCTGACTGCGGTTTTTGCAATGACCATGGAAATATTTGAATGAAATTCAAAATCATTTATTGATTATGTTTATTATTTTCTTAAGCAACAGGTCAAAAAGGGTATTCAGTCTCACTTTTGCGTGCATATAGAGCAACAGCAAGCTCCAAAGACAAAGTGCCTTGAGGATGGTGATGGAGTGAGGGATGGAAAGATGTGGAAGACTTTAATGCTGTTAACGACTCTGAGATGAAAGGAGAAAGAGAAGGTAGTGATTTGCTATCGCTCGGCTGCTGTGTGTATAAGTGGTAATGCAGATGGTGTTTATATTCTCCTCCTGTGTTATGTCAGCCTGAACAGTCTCCACATTCCTCAGTCTATCTCAGCTGTTCCTGTCCAGTTGAATACTCAGGAATACTCATTTAAACTTTACCTTTGACTCTTAGTCTTTTATTACTACTGTCTACTTAAGCAGTATTTGTTTTTGTCTAGTTCCCTTTAGTTTATTGGATTTCTATCTCCTATTTTTATAGATATTTTTTAAACATTTTGTATCGACTATCTACTGTGGTCAGGGGATTATTTAGTATTGTGTATTTATTTAGTACTAACTTTGTGTATTTCTTTTGTACAACTCAACAAACTTGTTAGGCTTTTTTAACAGTTACGGTTATCTAAATCCATTACTATTTATATACCTGATTAAAGGAGGATCCAACTGAGTCGTGCTGAAAACTGCTGGTCACTGAAGGCCTGAAATGTTTTAGACAAGGAGTGCTAAATTGTATGGGCAAATAAAAAAACTGGTTTAGCTGAGTAAATTCAACGTGCTACTGACAAAAAGAAGTTATTATATTTATATTGCACTTTCGATATGAGAATCTCAAGATGATCCAAACAAAGGGCAAAAAAAAAAGAATAAATACAGAGATGAAAAAATGTTAAATTTAAAAACTTTATATCGGTTACAAAACCTGGAAAAGCTGACTTTGACAGCTGGTTTCTGACATCCCCACTTACAGGGAGATTAAGCTCTAAACAGCTGGATTTATCTCCACCTATCAACACAATACCAATTTGACACAAAACGTTTCAAACTAAAGTAGGGGTTTCACTATTAAAAAAATACCATAAACGTGCTTCTGCTCAGCTTGTAAATGATTTTTACAAGCGGAAAAAACAAGTTGCCTCAAGTTACAGATGTGTTTGCGGATTGAGTGCTGTGTGTTGGTAGCTTTAACTTTCAGTTATTATTTCTTATGAACATCCCACAATAAGTTCAGTCATTGTGTTTTTCATTTTGGTTAATTTCATAAAGATTGTCTGTAGTCCTGCTGCATTAATTTGTCCTGCAAAGACATATTTTACCAACTAATAATACTTGTTGCTGTTGTACCAATACCTCATTTTTGGCCGCAATGACTGCTGAGATATTTGTATGAAAGGTTGCACCTGACTTACAAAGATACACTGAATGAATATTAAAATAATTTATGTTCTCAACCATTTAATCTCTGAAAACATGTGACCTATTGTATATATGATCACAAGCTAGCATTAGGTAGCATTAGCTTATCCTTGTATCTTTTAGTTTAAATGCTTCTTGGCTTTCCTATCACTCCGTTGCCTTTCTGTCCCAGCCTCATCTTTTACTATGAGTAAAACTTTTGACTGTACAGATGTTCCACCATTTTTTCTATGGGTTTCCATTATAAATGGGGGGTGGGTCTGTCCTCATTACCATGGTACTAAACTCTAATACAAAAAAACCACCATGTAGAGCTGAGACAACCAAAACCCACTTAAATAGAGTTGTTACCAATAGAAGAGGGTTATCTCTTAAGCTGTTAACAAACTGTTATCATGCTCCTTCCAGTGTTTGAACCAAAAAAGGCTATACTGAGAGAGCAAAGATGTGTGGTTTCTGAGAGCCTGAGACAGCAGGGCAGATAAGCAGATGAGGGCTCCAGATGCATCTTTTCCTCTGTCTGCATGCGATGCTCTGACGGAGATAAAAAAACTGAGCTGGAGCTAACCGTCCTATTTTTTCCACCCTGTGCACACACCTTGAACACAAATACGGGTGATCCTGGCTGTGAATCCTGCTTTCATTTGATTGTGTATTTCAAGAAAATAGTAATGCCTGTGAGTTTCTAGAAAACATATTCAGATGCTCTTTATTTTTGATTTCGGGGAAAAAATCTGAATCAAAAATCAGTTTTTGTTCCTTTTTAGTCCCTAAAAAATTCTTTGAAATCTGGAAAAGTATGTATCTGATGCTATCATTTTACAAGTCTTGCTATGTTTGAAGAAAAAAAGAAATCTGATTATTGAGTACAGACCTTATTCCCTTATTTTGTTGTCTTAAAGTTGACTTAATTGCAGGGTCTTGCATTTATTTTAACAATAACATTTTTAGATTAATTGGACATGAAAAACTGTCCTTTATACTGACTTGCTACATAAAAAATAGGTTAAACTCCATAATGTGTTGGTATTTAAAAAACTTACAGAACCCAATAAAAATTCACCCTTATTTCAGGACTTCTCAGCATTGATTACTTTATCAGTGTGGCATGACATTGAGTTTACTGAACTGTGGCTCTGTTGAAGTGTTCAGGAAGCCCAGGTTGCTAAGCAGAAGTCTTCTTTTCACGTTTATTGTTGGATCTGCTGTTTCTCACCTTCCTGTTGACAGTACTCCATATATACTCCAACAGGGGCTCTGCTGGCCAATTAATAACTTAAAGTAAGGTCATAAATCAGTTAGCGTTCCTTTTTTAAGATTAGGTAGCTTCGTCATAGGGCTGCAACTAATCATTATTTTGTTATTTGATTAATCTGTTGATTATATTTTTGATTAAGAAAAACAATTGTATAGTAAAGGGTTCCTTAAATAATATTTTTTACATCATAAAACAACCATCTGCTATTTTTTTGTCAGCAGCCCTAATGTGAATCTTCTGGAGTAGTTTGGTTTTTCTTCATGAGTGAGTTGATATAAATGCAACAATATACGCCCATATCATACTGTAGATGCATCTGAAAGGTCTTAAAGCTTAGACTGTAGGCAGTCTTATGGATGCCTTTCAAACTCTTAAAAGGGGTCTGGTTTTGAGCCCTGTTGAGGATTTTTGTCTTTAATGTTGCTTGCACCACTTTTTCTCACACACATTTTTTCTTCCACTCAACTTTCCATCGTGTACAAGTATTTGTATTGTAGCGATTACATTTTGTATCTTATCCTCCTTGTTTGGGGTGTCAGTGAGCATCTGGTGGGAAAACTGCTCTGGAGTCTTCTAGCCCTTTACCAAACACCTAGACCAGCTTCAAGATTGTGTTTTTCATTATTTATGCACTTGTTTTTTATTCTCTAATGTCTAGAATATTTGTGAGTTTCTCTAAAGCTTTTAGCAGCCTTGTATTTAATATTTTAAACAAAACGTTTTTAGGGCTCTTCCGGCAGGTCCCCCACCCCCTCCCCAGAACAGCTGATTTTTATGTGAACCTTTTTTTTTTCTTTTGCTTTCACTGCAGTGATGCTGTCAGACCTCTCTAACCCTGATTTCTTTTCTTTTTTTTGTGACTATACTGCAGGAGGATTTTTACCAGTTTAGGTTTAATGCCTCTTAAATATGTCGTTTGACTATATGAAACGATAACCAAATGAACTCTAAAACGGAGCTGCTGAGGAGTCAAAGAGGTTTTTGCACAGAATAATTGGATCATCTTGGTAAAGAGGATTATGGAAGCTGGATGATAACCATTTTTTTTTTGTTTGTTTGCTTCGCTCTAACGTTTATTTATTACAGTAACATGAAGCAACACTGAAGAAGGTACAGTATATTGCTGCTTATAATAAACTATAAAAAACAGATAGACCATGTGAGCAAGTACCTATACTACCTTTATAAAGCAAGATCATTGAATAGAGGAACACTTCAGCCGATGAAATATTTACTCCTATTAAAAGGGAGTCTGGAGGTGTTGAGACAGGATGAGAAAATGACTTGTAAGTATAGGGTTGATGCAGGGAAGGGGTGGGCTCAGCCATTTTCCCGGCAAAGTTTCCACTTACCAGAATTTGTATGGTTTTAGACAGGCTGGCTCCCCTTGGATAAGGGGGTCTGCAGAGTTGTTGCACAACACAGTTGCTGACGGGTTGCACAACCTTCTCTCTGCTCTGAATCTACTAAGACGTGCAGCATCGCTTCCAGCCCGACCCCTTATAAAGAAGCTGATAACAGGACTATCACTACCCCTTCTCCCTGAAAGACAAGCTTTTCCATTTGTGCTTTTCTGCTGTTGTTAAAATTGTCCTGTAGAGAAGTTGATTAAATCCATACTGAAGGCACATTACCAGAAGTTCAGTCTCTGTGGTTTTCCTGTTTTCTCTCCTAACACTGCGACTTTAAGCATACTTTAACTCCCATGTTGAACTTGCATTTCGAAGCTCTTTGTATGTTTGTTAAGTGCTGTGGAGGGGTTCTGAATTGAGCCCAGATGTGGCGGTGCTCTGTTGCGTAACTTCAGGCTTCACTGTAGGAGGTACTAGTACAGGCATTTTGAAAAAGCTTTGGGACAGACTTCTGCTAGGTTTGTGTCCTTCGAGTTATAATATGCAATCTGTGCATCAAGATAAAGCCGCTCAGGTTTTACCGCCCATCTCAACACATTTGCATAACATCAAAAACGTACTTTAACTCAATATGTTGAAGCCAAAACCTGTATGATTTAAAGGTTTTTTTCTGCTCAGACAATGAGATAAATTTAAAGGTTTTTATTTCTGTTAACCTGTTTTTAGCGAAAGGAAAAAATAAATAATAAATGATAATATTGCTTAAATTATAAAAGCTTCACATTTCATATTTAATATTGATAATTTTAAAACCTTTTGTGCACATATCTATAAGTGTAATGCTGCTATCTACAGTAGTTCCCCTTTTAATGCATTTTCAGCTTACTTGTGTAAATTGTAGTAACACCACTAGACCACTTTTATGCAGCTTCCACCTGAGATGTAAAGACAAAATGAAATAGAAACAGAAGAAAAATGTTTATTTCATTATGCGA
>JAUZNJ010000030.1:276535-292162 GCA_034780135.1 Jordanella pulchra | reverse complement strand
CCGCAGGAAGGAGGAGGGCAGCAGGCCAAGTCTGCACACACGACCATATGTGGTTTTTTTTGCTCAACGTCACGGTTTTGTTTAAATGCCGCGTGGCTTCCCTGCTTCCTGGCTGGAGGAGAGAGTCTCTCCCCAGCCCCAACCCAGGAGTCATGACTCAGTTTTTCATCAGCGGGAAAAGTTCCCTTTCTATAATCTTGGTTCGCCACCAACACATCTGCTCAATCAGTTGATGGTTTTTCTGGCCTTTCCTTCGCAGCTGGTCCATACTCTGGCCTGGGAGAGATCGTCCACCGAGAGAGCGTCCCCATGCACACCTTCGCTCGCTATCTCTTCACCTCTCTGCTACCTCACGACGCTGAACTGGCGTACAAAATTGCACTGAGAGCCATGCGGTAGGTCTGCTTGTAGAAGAAGTCGATCTCTTTGATAATCTAATGGCTGAACTCCTCCCAAAGGGTTTTGTTGAAGTAAACGGTAACAAACATAATCCAAAAAAAAAAAGAAAAATATCTGGATATATGATCTGAAAACAAAATATCTAAAACGATCTATTTATTTTTTTAATCAAGTGTTTATAGAATAAACCGTGTTATATGAGGAAGATAAGTAATATTTAGCTAAAGGTTAATTGTTAATGTTTCCTACAGTCCAAACACCCTTCATATGATGAGGATCAGTACAGTCTCTCTCTCTGCAGCTTTTCCTTATGACTCTGCACGGCGTCCGTCTGATCTCTCCACACTCTTGTTCATGTGTTCGGCTGTGGACAATGCGTGGGACGAGCGTGCGCGCGTTAATCGGCCGCCGCTGCTCTGTTTTGATGTTGTGACTTGTGGGAGCTGGATCAGTGAATATTAATTACATTAATGATGGTGTAATTAGTGCAGCTGTAATGAGGAGGAATCACACGCACGTATACTCGAGTACACACGGCGGGCCGACTGAGGGGAGGGGGGTGAGGAAGGGGGAGGGTGCTTGTTTGTCTTTCTGAGAAGTGAAGCTGATGGGGGACAGTAGTGATATTGTTTCTTTTTTTCCAGGATCCTCTCCCCTCATCAAAGACGATTTTAGTGAGGATGTAGCATATTTCTTTAGTATTAGCGAAGTGAAAGCAAGACGTAGTCCTCCCAGTGAGCAGGGGGTCACAGGCGGCTGAATCTTTGTGCAGCAGTCCGGATGGGTGACGATCAACTTCCTATGAGGGAAGCGACTGCTTGATTATCGGCATTTACCCCATTGTCCCACACTCCCATTAACTGTTATTTTCTAGTAATTTATTTTTGATCCACTCTATTTTTCATGAAGACTGTATACAAAAAAAATAACAAAAAACAGTTAAGATCATGGTTTTACTGAAACAGCTTAAAAAAAAATATATATATATTAATTTATTGAATATATTTTACGTAATTTGATTTTACAGATCTGTGTTTATCAGAGCTGTTTAGAATAATTTAAATTAGAGGAAAAAATTTGGAAAAAAATCAGTAAAAAACGGATATGTTTTTTTTTTAAGAATCTTTTTAATAAAACAGCTGTAAAAAAAGGGTTTATTTGATTTTATTTTTTAAGAGTGTAGTTTCACTTTTGTGTTTCTCTTAGTTTGTAGTTCTAAACATAAAAAATACATTTCTGTTTTTTTTTTTTTTTTGTCTGTTTCAGAATATTGTCCTCCTGTAGAGCACAATACTTATATGCAAACTGGCATTATAACTTGGAGCTCTGTTTGACAGAAAGTACCTCCTTTATCTCCTCTATTTTGTCCTTCATGCAGCCGTCACAGGTTCAAGTCCTGACCTGTTAACCTTTGCTGCATGTCTTCCTCCTTTCATTAATCCCATTTCCAGTCTGACTGCTTTAAAAAATAACAACAATAGAGGCTACTAAACCTTAAAAAAATCTTTCAAAATTAAATCTAGAGGAATATTGTCAACTGGAAAAAGGTTTATGAGAAGCACTTTTGCACATCTTGTTGGAATAAAGAGAAATAACCAACCCAGATTTGCTTCTTTTAAACCGACGTCCCCGACCCATTTTTAGTGAGTTGGGCCGTTCTCTTCCAATCCTCGCCATTTCCCTCACCTTTTCTCTTAGTCGTCTCTCCTCCTCCATCCCCACTCCTACAGTGTGAAACCAGCGATTTAGAATAATGTGGCCACTTACGGGTGCTCCTGGGAACCAGAGGTGTCTACTCAGCACATAATGAATGTGTGTAATGTAGCGTAGTGTAATGTGATAGCATATACCTCCACACTCCCACGGGATGGCGGACAGTTAAATATAGAGGAGGAGGTAAAGTAACCAGGGCTCTTTTAATGGACCTATTATAATGCTATCATTGATAAAAGGGGAGATAAGAATCTAACTGTTCATCCCTCAGACTGTGTTTTTTTTTATTCCTTCTGCTCTTTTAATTTCTCTTCACTGTCGCATTTTTTTCGCAAGTATTATGTGGATTATTTAAAACACTTTGAGTGTTTGTGTGTCTTTGATGAGGTTAATTAGTCGGTGTGACACCAGCATATGCTGACTGATGGCTTGATGCGAGTGACCAGCATTAAAATAAAATAAATAAATGAAAAAAGGATCCGCCTGCTGCTCCGCAGGCTGCCCCCAATTTGAATTCAGCCAGAGAAGCAGAAGAAGAAAGTCTCTATCTCTTCAGACTGTGCTCATCTTTACTGCTTTGCCAGCCAAAGAGGAGGGATGGTGCCTGCTGTTATCATAAGAGAAATCCAAAAGAGATGCTAGTTGTTTTTTTCCAGCGCCAATGAGTATAAATTTTCACTGTAAACTGTATGATGCATGTTCCTTGAGCTAGGCAAATGTTTACTGCAGGTTGCCAGAATTTTAAAGCCAGACATATGAAGTCTTTTTAAGTGTCTAAAAAAAATGGCATTGTGATGAGTAAGTGATAGTAAGTAGAATTAAATCTTCTAAATCTTTTTTTATGTATCTCAGATGTGCAACAATTATAAAAAGGCATGGTATGTGTTTGTCATAAACACATTACCTTGCAAATGAATTTAGCCAGAGAAGTTTACTTTGCTAAAACCATTAATATACATCAACATGTTAATTTCTTGACACATGCTTTTTATTTTGTAAGTTTGTTTTAACCTCCTTTACTGTAAGTAACAAAGTAAAGGGAATCCAATGTCACAGGAATCCTTAGTATTCAGCACATCTCTACTCATACCCAAGCTCAATCAGAAAGCTTTGGTAAAAAAACAAACAAAGGTAGAGTTCACTGCATTAAAATGAGGCAAATGTGAAACGAATAACAGGAAATCGAATTGTTTAAAAAAAAAAAGATAGGGAATAATAACCCTTTAATAACCTTTATGGAAATACTTCAGTAAACATTAACAGTTTCAAACCCTTATTTGAATGAACCTGCAACTTCAGCACATTCAAGTTAAATTGAAGTAATCTATTTGATTTTAGTTTTTAACTGATAATAATGTGTTATTCTCTTACTAAACAAAATAAATAGTCTTTAGGTTAGAAATCTCTGTATAGGAAACTGATGGAAAAAATTAGTATTTTTTTTTGTCATCACAGTTCTTTTATAAAAAAAAAAAAGATATGTACAGTTTTGTTCATGTATTACTTGGTCCTTCTTGAAAATCTCACCTTGGAAGAGTTTGTTTATACAGTTGAGGTCCTCCACCGGATGTGTGGCGTAAAGCTGATAGATGTGTGCTTGATGAATGGTGAAAGTGAAGGGTGTTTACAGTCAGAGGGGGAAACACAGCGTGAGGTAAAGAGGTCAGTCGTCATGGTGATGCAGACCAGAAACCCAAAGGGCCTCAGGATTTAGGTAAACCCTATCAGGACTGCTTTGTCTCATCACCTCAGTTGAGACTTCTTTTTACAGATTTTCTTTTCCTTCATCTTTTTTTTCCTATAAAGAAAGGAGAAATGAAGAATCCTAAATCAACTTTGGGCAACATTTAACTTATTTTGTTTCCCAATCTCACTACCAATCTCCCAGTCTCCTTATCCATAGATGTAACTATACATCCAGCTCACAAGAAGCTATAATGTGTTAATATATATAGTCTATTTTTTTTTTTTAAAGACAGAGTAAATATCTAGTGAATCTACACGGCATTTAAAATGATGTAGTCCAGGTACTTCATCTTCTAATATTTATACTTTTTAATTCTCTAGTGATCCTCAAGTATAAAATACTTATATCCTTTCTGTTTTACAAGTAGAGTAAAAAGCATCATTAAAGCAAAAGCTGCCAGATAAATGCAACCAATTAACCTCTGATACACTTGCAATCACTAACCAGCTATATCAGAACAATACAGCAACAATTAAAGAACGACTCCATTTTTTATTATATAATTGTCTGATTTGGGCTTATTTGATAAATTATTAACTGCGTTTGGTCAACCAGCCCAACAGTTATGTTTTAGACCAAACTTGGCAACACCCTGAGAACTGGAGAACTTTGAATCTGTTGAATCCCAGCAATAGATACGAGTTATCAAGCTTTTGAAATAATAAATCTGTTCATCGTATGCTTAGTGTAGTGGCACTGAAAATAAAATATCAACTCTAACGTTTGAAATTTTAAACATTATTGAGGTTTTTTTTTATTATTATTTTTTTAGTGTTAGCCATGTTCTCATAGTCTCTTGTCTGTCACGTCATTGCCTCAAAAAAAAGACCTTAAAGTGGAAGAGATTTCTTTGATACTTTAGTCACTGAATGTTATCTGCCAGCCCGACAAAATCTTGATTTGTTCTGGTCAACACAACAGGGCAACACACTGCTCCCTTTATACAATACTTCTAAAGTAGTCCTTTTTTTAAAGTTGTCACTGTATTCAAGAATTATTTTCAGCCTGGTCCTTTAGCTGTTGCCGATAAGAAGCAGAGGCTCATTTAAGCATCGTTAGCATCTAAGTTATCTCCTCACAATGTGGCCTAGTTTTTTTACATGTTCATATTTAGCCGATCTGCAGCTATTTCTTTTTTTTTTTTTTTAACAAGTAGTCGAAAAAAATACCAGTTAAATGCGTTTTGAGGCAGCTAGCTAGCATTTTTATTAGCTTGCTTTGTCATTGCAACAGTGTTATAAGCCAGCAACTTCTTCCCTTTATAAATCTAAAAAAATGTCTCGTACAGATACAAGGTGACACGTGTTTATTTGAACAATATATTTATAAACAATAAATAACACAGGTCTCTCCAGTACACTATCATCCTGAAGGTTATGTTAGTTTGACACAGCACTACTAGGAGGCGCTAACGTTCAGCTAGCCGCTGTAATGTTTACAAAACTGTATCTTGTCTGTCACTCTGTCAACATTTCTTGCTCAATCAATGATAAAAAATATGATGGAGGCTTCTTTATTACATAACTGAATGATGTTAGCCAGGTCTATCATAATTTTATTAGCTGCTGTTGTCAACACAACAGAGTAATAAATCAAGGACTGCTTAAAAATATAGATAAATGGTTTTAAATAATCTACCTTCAATGCTGGTCAATCCTTCAGTTTCCCTCTTGGGATGATGATAACGTTAGCATTGCTAACTGCCATATAACAATGCTAAGGGTAAAAAAGTTAGGCTTTAGCTATAGATTTTGAAATGGAATGCATATATTTTTACTTTTTTGTCTTAAAATAATAGCGTAGAATTATCTAATCTATCATATGCTAAAAAGCTTTATTTTGGTGAGAATTATCTTAGCAATGTGATATTGTCCCCTAATCATAAGTAATTTATGATACCTTTTTATTTCAGAATGGTTGTAGAGAAAAGGGACTTCATTTGTTTACCACAAACTTGTTATTCACTTTAATTTCCTTTTTTTAGCATTATTGTTTCTATGTAAAACATGTCAGCACTGTTTGTCATTTAGTAAAACATGTTAAGTGAGAATGAAGCAATCTTTCAAAAGTCCTTTTGCTTTTTTACTCTGCAGTGCACAAAGAATTTTTTTCATCAGTTTTATTATTTTTTTATTTTTTGTTTAACTTTTGTCTCCTGTCGAACAATCACCCAGTGAAACATTTACCCACCAAATCATTTGAGGAAGCTTTATTAGCAGGACCGTCCTTATCCCTTGTAGGCTCTTTGGTGAAAACCAAACAAAGACAGGAATGTGGCTGAGGCCTTCATCTTTACTCAAGGCTCTCTCTTTTTGAAAAATGTTATGTGCTACACCCCAGGAATCTTCCAGAAGGCCCCAGTGTGGTGGAGCCTTTTAGCAGCTCTTCACTCGTATGTGGCATAAACCCTGCCTTTGCTGGAGCTTTCAAGCATTTCCATTTCGCGGCAAGTGTCGATGTTCACACTTTTGTTTTGTTCTTTTTATCACCCTCACTGTCTGAGAGCTAACCCCCCCCCCCCCCCTCTTTTGCTCTTGTGGCTAAAAGTGAGCAAAGACAAGGCAGTTTTTTTTTTTTTTTACTTTTACATGCCTTCACTCACGTGGAAGCAAGATCACACACACTTTGCTCTGAAATTGAAACTGGCATTTAGCATCACGTTGCTTTTACTGGGCACCTTTGATGTGTTTTCAAAAGGGCAGGTGTGTGTGTGTGGTGTGGCTCTTTTCACTGATGTGTGTTGGTATTTGTTTGATGTGTGTCCAGCCTTACAGGGCTGGAAGGTGAATTCCTTAATTTCCCCACGGACTCAATTATCTTTGTGATTGGCTGAGAGAAGGCCAGGTTGTGCCGTCTTCTGAAGCAGAGAAGACCTTTGAAACTGAGGTGGGAGCGGAGGCAGGAAAGGGAAAAAAAAAAAGGTGAAGCAGAATAGAAGATGAGCAGGCCACAGTGGTAATCGTGTGGTGCTCCTGATGCTCCAGAAGACTCGGCCCTGTCTGGATTATTATAATGAGAGACAGAAACCAGAGAAGCTCCTCGATCCTACAGCAGGTGTTTCACAGCTCTGACTTCATTATAACCAATTAGAGTGAAGAAAATACTAATTATACCTTAGTTTCTAGGTGATTAAATGGTAGGTTGAAAGTAAATTGCAGGGATAGGGTAACTGAAATCCCCCCGGTGGCGACTTAAGTCATTTTCATTTTGAAGTCACACACAGAGCGCCATAATGAAGACTTTTTCTGTCTATGCTGTATCTCTGTCTGACTGGCTGTTACACTAAGAAGAAAGGGGGATTTCATTATGATGTTGATGATTTGAGCAACTTTAATGTGGTTCTCTCTGATCACCAACCCTCATTTCTCTTTCTTGCAGTTTTTCCTTATCTTCGTTTTTTTTTTATCAGTCATTTTGTGAAAGTTTGTAATTATTAGAGTAAAACTTTATATTTGATGCCATATTTTTCAAATGAAAAAAAAAAAACATATTTTAGAAAAAAAAAAATCACACTTCTCTACCCCCCTGTGTTTCTCCATCAGGTTGCCTGTGTTGGAGTCCACGGCATCGTCCGGTGACCTCTCACGACCTCACCACATTGTGTCTGTAGTTCCCAACCGCTACCCGCGCTGGTTCACACTGAGCCACATAGAGTCTCAGCAGTGTGAGCTGGCCTCCACCATGCTCACTGCGGCTAAAGGTGCACATTCACGTTGCAAAGATGTTTGCAAAAATAGGCTTATACTTCCTGTTACCTCTAATTTCAGAGTTGTCATTAATTTATTTAAAAAGATACATGTAAAAGCAGCTACATCACTTCAATGCCATATGCTGTTGTCTTTCTTATTTTGAAGAGTGGCTTAGTGATGTTGGACCTCTGTAATACATCATAACTATACCCCAGAGGAAGAGAAAGTACTGAATTTCATTCATCGACACTCAGATTAATTTAAAATGGGCATGAAAAGTAAAATAGCCTCAGTTAAATTATTTCCATTGCAATTATTAGGGGAGTTTTTTGGGTTTGTTTGTTTTTTTTTTTAAAACAAGCAGCAGTCAAGTAATCTCTACATGTACCCTGTTAGTAACTTTAGACTTGTGCCAGTTTTACAGTAAGAATGTGTTAACTAATTGTATCTTTCTTTACTGTTTACTCAAGCGAAGGTCTTATTCTGTAGGTAACAGTCATTGATGCTGATATGATCTGAAATATTAACTACAGTAATTTTAGTCACTTTTATATAATGTTAAATATACAAATATATGCTGCACTAATGTGGGGTCTTTTTTTAAAAGTCATTTCTCTGCTTGTATGTGTGCTTTCTAGGCGACAGTCGCAGGTTAGAGACAGTCTTGGAGTCCATCCAGAAAACCATTCACTCCTCGTCTCACATCTTCAAACTGGCACAGGACGCCTTCAAGATCGCCACTCTCATGGACAGCCTGCCGGACATCACTCTTCTCAAAGTTTCCCTGGAGCTCGGGCTGCAGGTGTGCAAACACATCTCCACTGTTGGTCAAAACGGCCCCACGTTCCAGCTCTAAACACAAATCAGAGGTTATCTGGCACCTGATGATATTGACTAATGGGGCCAAATTAGTTGATAGATGAAGAGGTCCTTGGCATCTTAAGAGTCCTGCTTTCTTTTAGTCCACAAGCCCTCATCACAGACTGTAAGAAATATGATGCGATAGAAAAAGATCAGTCTTCAGGAAGCTAAAATGCATTTAGTTGTGAACACAAATCACAAGTAGAGTTCCAGCTGTTTCTGAAACGTCTGGATGTTCTTGTATGAGGTTTGATTTCCATGTCTGCACATTGAGTCAAAACATACCAGAATTACTACTCTTTTTTTTTTTCTCAGACTAAATAATATATGTTATTAATTTATTGCAATGCTGCATATAGCATTCACCACTCTGTGCAAATAGTGTGATCATACATAGTCTGTAGAGATTTATTTTGGCTTTTAAGTTATTTTCAGGAAGAGAAACACTAACACCTCTGTTATTTCTTTCTTTTTTTTTTTACCTAAAAATTAACCCAAGTCCATCTTTTTAAAACGAAAGCTAAGGATAAAGACTAAGCACCTATTTTTCGGGTTATTCAACTTCACCTGGAATATTTTACCTTTACATTATCCACATACTGTCTCATATGAACACCTGCCTCGTTTCCTGGTTTTCATAAATCTGTGTAAGCAGATATTTTTGCTGCTCATTGGCTGCTCAGGTGTGTGCTAGCACCCAGTCCACACCACATTTGGTATGAGAGGTCAAAGGTGGAAAATCAGAGACCATCTGCCAAGGTGTACTCCAAGGCCCATGATTCAGCTTTTGAGCATTGTAGCTTTAAGTACAATCAATGGGTTCATCCCCTAAAGCTTGGACTTTATTTACCAATATAAATCTACAAAGGAAAGACTAGAAAAGCGGAAGAAATCATAGCAAGAAGTTGCTGCAATGATGACGTCAGAGTGCAGACCTCAACATAATGGATCTTAAGCGAGGTTGTTAAGGAAGTTAATTTGAATAAAAACGACGATGAAGAAAAATTTCCTGCATGAAAGTTTCATGGGTTTTTTTTTTGCACTTTATTCATACCTTGTGTTAGTCTGTCAGTCAGCTGCAGGTATAACAAGAAACTGAAAAAGAAAGTTAAATTAAAATTAATGAGAAGGCACCCGTCATGCGTAATAATAGTCTCTGGCTTTATAGCTCTTCAAGTAATGAGTTTTGCATGTACACTGAACTGTTTGGGGTTTTGCTTCTCCTACTCACCTGTCACTCCCTTCTCCATCACTTCTTGCCTTCTTCAGGTCATGAGAATAACTCTGTCCACATTAAACTGGAGGAGGAGAGAGATGGTGCGCTGGTTAGTCACATGTGCCACTGAAGTCGGTAAGTCTCATTCCAAAGGTTCTAGGTCCACATTTACTTTCCCAGAGTATCCTCATCTATTGGTTTGGCCCTCCCCCTCCCCTCCCATAATGTGTCCCCCAGGTGTGTATGCACTGGACAGCATCATGCAGAGCTGGTTCACGCTCTTCACCCCCACAGAAGCCACCAGTATCGTAGCCACCACCGTTATGTCCAACAGCACTATAGTTCGCCTGCACCTGGACTGCCACCAGCAGGAGAACCTGGCCTCGTCTGCCCGCACCCTCGCCCTGCAGTGTGCCATGAAGGACCCTCAGAACTGCGCCCTCTCTGCTCTCACGCTCTGCGAAAAGGACCACATTGCCTTCGAGACAGCCTACCAGATTGTACTGGACGCTGCAGCAACGGGAATGAGCTACACGCAGCTGTTCACCATTGCGCGCTACATGGAACACCGCGGCTATCCGATGCGGGCGTACAAGCTCGCGACGTTAGCCATGGCTCACCTGAACCTCAGCTACAACCAGGACACGCACCCCGCCATTAATGACGTACTGTGGGCCTGCGCACTCAGTCACTCGCTGGGCAAGAACGAGCTAGCCGCCGTCATCCCCTTGGTGGTTAAAAGCGTTAAGTGCGCCACCGTGTTGTCTGACATTTTGCGGCGGTGCACACTGACCACCCCTGGCATGGTGTCGGCGCTGCACAGCCGCAGGAACTCTGGGAAGCTGATGTCTCTGGACAAAGCGCCGCTCAGGCAGCTGTTGGACGCTACCATCGGGGCCTACATCAACACCACGCACTCAAGGCTCACGCACATCAGCCCGCGGCACTACAGCGAGTTCATCGAGTTCCTGGGGAAGGCCAGGGAGACTTTCATGATGGCTCACGACGGACACATCCAGTTCACCCAGTTCATAGACAACCTGAAACAGATTTACAAGGGCAAAAAGAAACTGATGATGCTAGTGCGGGAGCGATTCGGCTGAGGGCGAGGCTCCTCTTCCACTCTAGTACTTTTATATTAACTTGAGTCTGCCTTTTGAACTTTTTTGGACTAATAGACAGGTAAGAGGGATGTGACTTGTAGAATGAAGCAAAACCAGATCGGAAAAGACGACAAAAAAATCAAGAGCCACATGCGGTATTATTGTTCTTGCTGTTGTTATTGTTATAAACATTATTGCTATTATTATTACTATGATTAATATTATTACTACTATGTGTACAGAAGCATTTTTATTTTTAAGAAGAGAGGAAATTTGTCACATTGTGAATGTTGTGTGTACTTCTCTACATGTGTGCGAGATGAAAATGAAACGTGAAATGGCTTTTTTTTGTTTTCTATATAATTTTTTTTTTCAAACATCTTTCCCCCCCATTCACAGTGTATGTCACGTTTTACGTTAACGAGTGGCTGAAGCCTTTGTACAATAACGCTCATGTTTAAAAAAAAAAAAAAAAAAAAGGAAAAAAAAAAAGACCAATTTCGTCTCGATATCCTCAAAGAGAAACTAAGGCTTTAAAATTACACAGAGCACCTCCCTATGGTCTAGGCCCTAGCTGATGGGCACTGGGCAGCATTGCACAGCTTAGCTCGGCTTGACACAGCTTGGGTTAGCACTGATATAGAAAAGGCACCATCAGCATTTCCTCACACATAGCAGCAGCACTTGAGCAGCCATTAGCTTTCTCTGGGTCACTCCATACAACAACGCTCTTAGCTAAATCTTGTTATCGTTATTATTGTTTTTGTTGTACAATTTTACCCAACCGCTCTCAGTCAGAGGAGCTGCAGTGATGAAACGTCAAAAAAAGGAAAGTATTATATCTACATTGAAGTAATGTAGAGCAGCTGGAGGACCACTAGAAACCAAACTGATTCTTTCAGGAGTATTTATGCCACTTAAACTCTCCCATATTTGGTGTCATTTGAAACCACAAACATAAATGGATGTTATGACGAATTTAAAAGTGTGACATTCATATCCATTTATCCACCCTAAAAAAGATTTCTTTTTTAGTGGGTTGTCAACTTCCACCCCATTCTTAACTCTTTTGCAGCCTCCAACAGCTTTTCTCCCAACATTGTGCTCAGCCAATCAGTCTCCAGACCAGAGCAGAGGACCTTCCTCCACATGTTTTGGTCTTTCCATTACTTTGCTTGTGTCAAATGCAACTTTTAATCTCTGGCTTTCTTCTTGGCTCTAAAGGCCATAATTGTTGAGTGCACAATTAAGCTTGAGGTCAGCTTTATTTATAAGTAACATAAGAAAATATGGTGCGCTACACAAGCAAGATACAACATTGAAACTCAAGTAAATACATAAAAATCTGACAATAAAACCATAATTAAAGGAAAATCGATTCTCTCACCTGAGCTATGGATCTCTGCAGCCCCTCCACAGTTACCATAGGGCCAACCGCCTCCTGGTCTGGTCTATGGTTTTACAGGACGAAGGAAAACAAGGCAGAGTTTTTACTTTCTGGAGCTGGATTATACAACTATGTCCCTGACATCCTGCACTGATTGTCCAACAATACTCTGTAGGGTTAACACAGTAAAGGGGGCTGAACACATGATGCATGCCACACTTTTAAGACTTAAAATCTGTCAAAAGGTTTTAGTACTTATGTAAGGGGCCTGAGTTCCAGTTATTTCAAGTTCCTGGGAGGAGGGGGTGACTACCTCATAATGCGGTATTGAACATGCTCCCAGTTGTTGCTTTCATGATATTTATCGACTATGATAGCTGACAGTGTTAATTAAAAATGTTCAGATCTAATATTTAATGGAAACAAAGAGTCAGACTCCTCCTGAAGGTCCTTTCTATGCTCTGCCGCCCCTCCCTCATGCTCACAGCGTTTGCTGCAAGGTTTTTTTTTTTTTTTGTATTTTTTTTTTTTCTAGCCCAGGCCAGTGTCGTTTTCCTCTGTGCACGTGAATCACGGACATTCAGACTGTCTACTGTTATATTTTGTCACATGGAACATTCAGCAACCGGAACGTTCTCAGGGATTTTCTCTACGCAGGAAAAAAAAAAAAAAAGAAAAAGGTGGAACAAAACGAACGTCTCACTTCGAGGATGAAAGAGATGAAAAAAAAGAAAAGAAACACAAAATGACATGAGCAAGCATTTATTGTACTCTGTATATATGCCATAATATATGTCTGAATATGGAGGATCTGAAAGTATATGTTAACTAATTTATACAGAGTATTCTATGTAATGTGAAATACTTGAAGCCGCTGTAGTTTGCTCTCTGGCTCTCCATCTCTTTCTCTATTTTTTTTTTTTTGTCATCTTGTTTTTTTCTCTCTTTTGTTCAAAGCGACATATCAGAAAGACTAGCATGACCTCCTTGAAGGTATTATTTTAACTCACAAGAGTAAAAGCCGTCACGTTTGAGACCCTAGATTTTGGTAAGAAATGGAGGACTTCTCTTGGAGGAAATGACTGTGCTTCTTTCCTGCTGATTGAGGGAGGGAAAGTACTTCAGGTTATTAGTCGGCAAAGCAAGATTTCATAAGATACTGATTTATCTTGTTCTCGTGGAAAAGTATACTATGAAATCTAGTTGGAAACCTTAAGGTTAATTTTGGAGAACCTGGTTTAAAATGGTGTCATGTTTTTCTACAGCCTTTTTATGCATTTCAGAATGTTTCCCAGCTGCATTTTGTCTAATTTTGCAAAAATATAACAGCTGTCAGAGGAGTTTTAGCTAAAGAGAAAGGAATAGGATTCCTTTTTTGCAATCATATACAGGTTCAGAGCTCCAGTATCACAATTCCTGCTTTTGGAACATGAGTCTTCGCAGTTTGTCCTCCAGGCACTGCAGAATTTCCAGGATCTCCTCTTCGAAGTTCAACGCTTTTGTCTTATTACTAGCTTCTTTCTTTTTTTTTTTTTTTTAACTATACTTCCGATTTTTATTTTTCATTTTTGTCTTGTCTATCTTGTGTTGACTAAATATAAAACACAGCCTTTTCTCTTGCCTTGTCTTAACGCTTTAAAGTAACCAAACAGAAGATCTAACAACCAAACGCGTTCGAAAGAGGTGAGAGACAAGCAACCTATTGGTCCCAGCTTTAGTGTCCTTAATTAGTAAGTGAATGGCTGTGTAACTCCATGCTTTAACAAAGCAATTCCTCACGCCTGTTTAATGAAGAAAAAAAACAAAAAAAGAAAAAAAAAACGTCCAGTGTCTCTTGTTCTCTTTGGAAACAATTTCCTCTTGAGTCATCGAGCTGTTTTTCCGTTGTTTTTTTTCTACTGTTTTTGGTTTGTGTAGGAATCTTCTGCTCTACCATTTTATTTATTACAATGACACATGTATACATGCTTATGAAATTAAGATTTGATACACCGATATCAATTTATTTATGTAACTAAATCACTGTTTTATAATCTTGTTAATGAGTCAATTGATTTGTTTTTTTTTTTGTTTTGTTTTAATAAAAGTTAGTTTTTTGAACTGTATTTAGAGTGAAGCATGCTGTGTCATCTACAGTCAGACTTTTACAGACATTTCTCATCTACGGGAGTTTAATGACTCTATTGTCAGAAACTGAACCACGATGATGCAAAGCACGAGTCCAGTACATTTTAGACAATAATTGGGGGCAATATAGGGGATTTAATTTAAATCACTCAGGATTAAATGATACCATTCAGACACATTTTAGTACATTTTTAAAAGACTTTCAAACTTTAATTACATTGCCTTATTGTTTGAAACCATCAAAAACTCAGGAGAAATCAGGAAAGCAATCAGGACGTCAGTTGAGGACCTCTGTCTGGTTCATCTTTAGCTACAGTTTCTGGATGGAAAAGTTGAAAGGCTCATGTGTTCAAACATTTAACTTTATATAAATGGTATAAGGATGTTTAACTTTTAAACAACTCATGAAGGAGTTAATTTTGTGTCATGGAGGTGAACTAGTGTTGAAACAAAATAACTATAGAAGCCCCAAACCAAAATCCAAAGGAATGGCTGGCTTAAGCTTGAACAGAGTATTTGATTTATTTTTATTCTTAAAAAACTTGCAGAGCGACTAAGGTAATCCTTAGCCATTTCTGTATACTGCTCGCTTGATTTGCTGAGGCAAATTGAACACATTTCCTTATGTTCTCCTACTATGCACGCCAATGTGCATCGTTTACAATAGCTCCACCATTAACCCCTCACCGCTGCTGTTTTTTTTAATTTCTTTTTAAAGAAGTGACACCTGACCTGGTGTTTATATGTAGCTCTGCCAGCTTTTTGGCCAATGAGCTATAGCTGCAAATAACTTCCTCATCTCACTATAGATAATGCGCTTGACTGTGCTAACCCTGTTTCCTTCCTGGACAAACAGACTAAAGAGCATTTAGATTTTCTTCCTACTGGTTTGGATCAGTGTTTTGTGGATGGCCGCGTATTTTGTGCCTAGTCATCATTTAAAATACTCAATTGATTGCTGCAGATGGGTGTTCACACTGAGTGTCTGCTGGAAGTCTTTTCCTGTTAAAGGAAAGCCTTTCCTTTCAACTGTTGCTAGAAGCATGCACGCTCAGCGTGAGGGATTGCTGAAAATGTAATAGGTTGATGCCGTTAACTATCCACTGTCATATTCCAGGTGGTTCTTAAGCCCTTTTTTTGGTAAGAAATTAACACTTTCAGTCAATTAGCTTAACTTAGACACTCAGCTAAGATTTCATCTAAAATAAGCACTTGTGCTTGAAAGTTTACATAACCTTCGATTAAAGAGAAAAAAAAATCAGCTGCCAGTAAAATAGACTTGACAACCTGACAAAAGTATAAATATAAAAAAATGATAAAAAATAGAGATCATGGCATTGATTTTATCTATAGGCTATCTAGATATATACATATACATATATATA
>JAUZNJ010000030.1:249359-267239 GCA_034780135.1 Jordanella pulchra | reverse complement strand
GTGTGTGTGTGTGTGTCTGCTGCTGTGTGCATACATGTGTGTAGTTGGGTGGAGTACCAATCAAATCTGGTGATGTTCTTTGCTATATGAACAGTTTGGGACTTTTAATGGAAGATGATCATAGAAAAAATAAAAAGCCTCAAATGTGTGTCTGTAGTCGGAGGTGTGTTTTTATTTTCTAACTTTGTCCAAGACTCTTCATAAGGATAAAGATAATTAGATTTTTATTTAAAATGCTTAATCATCTGAATTTAAAGGACGTCTTTAGGTTCATGTTCTACCTTCATTTCCTCTGATCGTATTTTTAAAGTTTTCTTTCAGTCTTGACAACAACTCGTCTGAACGCTGGGAGTGTAAGAAATCCCATTTTCTGTCCGAGGAGCAGAGCCGTTTAGCAGTGATGGAGCTGCTCTCTGAAAGCGGACGGACACTAATTGGGTTACTGGAGCTGGTTCCCCGTTCACTTCTCCACAGTACATAAATACACACTCAGAGACGTTTTGTGCTCTGGCCTCGCTGACCTGTTCACATCAGGGTTTATTTTTGCTGTGGTAATTTGCCATTGGCTGTATAGTTTAGTTTCAGAGGCCCACATCATTAATCATGGAGGGCATTACTGCCGTATAATTACACTTACTCTCAGTGAGCAGGCAACATTTCCCCAAGTACATGCTTCCTACCGCTGCCTAAAACGAGAGCAGTTTCATTAGCAAAAACTACAGATGATCATCAGCGAAGAAGAGAAGGGGAGAAGTGGGCCTTTATTGCAGAGAATCCTCACACCTTCATGGTTCAGAGGCTATTATCATATTTTGTTGTCCATTTTCTCTGAACTCCTCAAGGCTTCTAATAACTGATCTTAATTGACCACACTGCATTGTTCTCTGAAAGCAAGGATGTTGATTGCAAGTGGTTAAGACAAAAAGATAACATTGGGTCAAACTGCAGACAATTGGTCAAACAATTGACTGTGTGTTTCATGGAGAGGGGAGGTGCATTAGAATCAGTGACAATGCTGTGTAACCCCTTTAGGATCATTATTCCACACAAAAGCACCCCCAGGGTGTGTGACACATTAGTGAATGGGTCCTTCCGCGGGATTTAACGGGTTAACAGCAGACAAAGGGAGCTGGGATCATGTAGCCCAGCAGGGGAGACCCCAGTGGAAACACCAGGCTGCCCTCTAATCCCTGCGCCTTCCCATCCCGTGTGCTTTTCCTGCAATCACACATGACTGACAAGCCTGCTTGGCTTTTACCTCAGAGGAGATGCTCGTTTTCTACGAGTTTATCACTCATTAAGATTATTACCAGTTTTTTTCCATAGTAATGGGGAGATTTACATATAAAATAGCTGCTTTAGCTTTTTAAACCTCATGCATCTGATCATATCCTAGTTGTTGATGTGATGTTTGTTGTTTTTTCTCTGATGTTCAGCCTCTAAATAATTTGGCTGATATTTTTTAAAAATTGGACATTTTATCATTTTTTAGTCCCTAAACATTTCTTTCCATGAAGAACAGATTTATTCATGGTGTGGAAACTAAAACCGCTCCACCCGTTGCTCCTCTTATTGTAGGAACTCCTGACCACATGGCAGTAAAAGCAGGCCAGATATCTGACCAGCAGGACCAACTAATAAACAAATCAAATCCAACTCTATAATATTCGAACTCAATACTAAACTCAATTTGGCTGGAATTCTGTTTTTATTTATTTTTTCCTAAAATCTTTGTGACAACACATAAACATTATGAATGACTTTAAAATAATCGATGCTATATTATTTCAGCACTGGTAGGAACATTTTTCTCCATGTTTTTTTGTTTTAAATAAGAGCAGTTAAATCATATCAAACATTTTCCTGTAAAACATTATTTATTTTGTGAATAACATTAAAACCAGGCTGTTTGTTTTTGTCATTTCCTTCTCTTCTTATTATACTTTTTTTTAAATATTCAAAAACTTTGACTGTAGCGATTTTTTGACATAGATTTTTTCACACTATCAAATAAATAACTGATGCTTTTATAACTTGAGATGTTTTGCAATGTTTTATACAGGTTACTGTTGCTCTGGAGACGATCAGATCCGGGTTAAAACAGGCTTTCAGTTATAATCAGTTCTAGATGCGGATGTGGTGAAACATTTGTCTTTTTAATGCTTGAGACATAAACAGATTTACTTTTAAGTTTTGGATTATTGAGATATTGTGCTGTTATTGATTTTAGCAAAGACTGACTCAGCAAATATAGATGATATGAACTGCTTCTATTTAAAATGATGAGTTAGGAAGGAAATGTTCCCTTTTTAAACTTTATAGCTTTAACTCAAGTTGTGCAAAAGTGAGAAAACGGTCTCTGTAAACATGTTTGTTTTATTTCTCGTGTTATTTTTTATTGTGTTTAAATGTTTGATTTATTTGTTTTCATGTTGCTCCTCTTTGCTTGTGGAGCCTCTCAGAAGGTCACTTTATAAACTAAAAGCCAAACCTCATTAGCTTCCTGATTTACCAGCTGAAGGTTTTGAGATTTAACCCCAAATCATGCTGAAAGCAAACCACATCTCAGATTGCATAAGCATAGTCAAACCTGATTCATCTCGCGTTGCTTACCAGCTTCAGCTTATTGACTGATACCTCTAATTGAGTCTGATTGTTTTGCTAAGGCCTAATTAAAGCGGTCGTTTCTCCTCGGTCCAGCACTCATTTTCTCATTTCTAGTGTTCTCCTTAGCATCGTCAGACGATTGCTTTGTTAATGAGAGGCTTTGCTAAACGATTGTCTTTTTAAAGGTGTTTGGTGAGGTCACAGAGAAAAGGTGCCATTATGATAACTGCCGATCCAGCTCCAGAAATGGCAAATCATCCTTAATGTCGTCGACTGCAATCTGCTCAGCCAGACGTAGTTTATGGAAAACGATTTACCCATCATGGTCCTCTCAGTTTCTTTTAAATTTACTCTCTATGATTATATACAGAAAAAGAAGCATTCATTTATCCTTTTTTTGCATGGCATTATAGCTATTTATAAAAAGGGATTGATAACCCAGAGAGATTTAACAGTATCAGACATCAAAGATCGGTCTGTCTGTTTACTCTCCAAAGTAAAATGAGTTTCTGGCAGACTCATTTTCTCTCTTTCATTGTTGTTTTCTGGAATGTGTTTTCAAATACACTAAAGACAATAAAACATTGACAGCACAGAGATAAATAAAACAGTATTTGGCAGAATCCTCTTCTGTTGGGAGAGAAAACATGAAAATGCTGCTAATGAGGTTCTAATCATGAGACAATAAGGTTCTGTTGCAAATGACAACTGCTCAGCTGGTTATAAGCTTTATTTATGGGTAGCAGGTGAGATTCTCTGCTTTAATGACCTTAAGTATTAAAGTATTGTGGTGTAAACATAGACAGTTTAACACTTGAATTCATAACTGATTTAATGGCTTTTATGCAAAACAAAGCAAATAGCAGTGGTAATGCTTTTTCTAAAATTAATTCAGTTTAAAACTGGGATTTATTTATTTATTATTTTATTTTTGTACATAATATTAAAGAAAGCAATGGCATTTTTATTTAAAATTTTTGAACAAGATTTTTTTCTTGCAAGAGTTATTTAAAATTATGATGAGCATCACACTTCTCTTTAAATTGATCCTTTTTACTATTTTCCCTTTGATAGAATAACAGTAAACCAAGATATTGTATTAAATGTATTTCCCTTCATCCGATCAGGAAGTCTGATTGAGATTTAAAGCTGTCTAACTAAGTAGGCCTAGTTAGTGAACAGGTATAAAACGGGTATATAGTCATAAACAATAGTCCACCTTTAAGAGGCTCTGTGATCATCCTGTTTCCTTTAACCTTTTTATTAATGTGTCAAACAGTGAAGCTTTATATTCGCTGTGTTTGATAGTGTTTAACTTAATGACAGCTTTATATGGCTGTAGTTCCAATCCCCTGACTGTGCGACTGCTCTTCTAAAGCTTTCATCTCTCGGTTATGTTACATTTTCTGATCAACACAGAGGGTCAGGCTGTCAGGTGAGCCAGTTACGCAGTAAAAGTTTAGTGGATGAAGGCGCCACACAAACCCGATCTGATCCATTTTAATCGCTGTTTGAATTCATTTTAAAGTGCCAGGGTCAATTAAGAAGATGCATTCCTTCTGCTTGGTGTAATTTTATATCCATTGATCGGTGGAGGATACTTTATGCAGCCGTGTGGAGGATACATTTCTGTTTGTGAAACTCTGCCGTTTGGAATTCATTATCTATTGATCATCTTTAGTGACGGTTACAGTATGGCAGCGGAGCAGTGGCCCCGTCTAAAGCAGAGGAATCAATCCACACACGGATACCCTTTTTTTCTTTTGCACTACAATGCGTTGCTTTTCCAAAGCCTTGTAAAAATCCCTCATATGTTTAATCACCAGGCAGCTTGAATTTTTTTTTTTGTTTTCAAAATATAAATCAAGACTTTCCATTCAGCTTCCAGATTGGTCCACTTCTTTCCTTCTTCTGAGTTTTCATTTGCTGTGGTTATCTCTACACACCATCTTTTTCTTCCGCTTCGCTCTTAACACCATGAAGCTCACACTCATCATCCCTCCCTGTGTGGGGATTGGGCGATGTGGAGCTATCTGCAGCCAATAGGATGTGATGAAAATCTCAGTGTTTAGCCTGGTGCTAGGCAGCAGCATTAACAGATAGGTGGGCCAGGCAACTCTTAAAGCAGCATCACCTGAGGTTAGCAGTTCTCTGACAATACTTCTATTATCCTAAACTAGCTCGGTTTGTGCCTCGGACCTTAGAGCCTGATTGCTCTTTATGCTGAACTCTGAAAGAAACAGTGACTCTGCTGTTTCTGTGTCGACATATAATTATTCTCCCTTTCAGATTTTGCTCCATCTGGAACAGATTAATTTTCAGTTTTAATGGTTTCAAATGATTATTTCTTTCTTACTGTCTAGTCTGATATTTAGGCAATAGTTAACTCTCTCCTTCTGTCCAGATTAACATGGCGGCTGTTTTGCTGTCATGGCTTGAAAAATGGAGTCAGATCTGTGAGCCAAAGATTGCTGTTCCTGATGTAGATGGGGATAGAAAAATACATTCTAGATTTTTTCCAAGTAGTATGGATGGTTGGGATAAAAACGAGGAAAAACAGATGATGTGTTTTAACTTTAAGTCTGTCACATTACTTGTTTGTTCGGTTTAAAACAGGCTCCTTTCTTTTCTTACTGCATTTTCTTATATGTTGGATCCTCATACATAATTTGGATGGACCAACCTAAGGTAGCACTTAGCTGGGATGTGACAGAAAAATCAAAATAAATTACTCATACAGTTTGAAAATGACCATTCTTAATGTATGTCTGGAGTCTGATTGGACGATTGTTAGAAACGACTGAGCTTTAATCTAAATCCTTCCCTCTTGGCTCTGGTTGTGTGTGTAGAGTTGTTTTCGTCCTAAAGGTTGAAGCTCGATCCTAGTCTTCCGTCTTCTCTCTTGGATTTAGCTCCTTTCATCTTCCCATTGTTACGACTGGTGTCAACGTATGTAAATCAGTGTGCAGGTGCCTGATTCTGACTGGTTCCTTGACGACTACAGAAGCGTCCAATTGGTGGCTTCCTGGAGGTGACGGATATAAAAGCTGCTGACGCGGACTTCCTCCCATCCATCCTCGGCTCATTTCAACCGGCCACACTGTTTAACACCTTGTAAAAGTCTGGAGTTTGTAGCAGTGAGCTGCCGTTTCTCTTTCCTAGTTTTCTCATGTTTTTCTTAGTTAGAGAGGTAAGTTTTGTCATTTGTTTACTTTCAATTAGGTAAATGAATTAATATTCAGATAGTTTCCATTTGGTTGTTGTTTTCGGCATTAGCTCTCTCTGAAGTCATATGCTCCACTTGTAACCTCTCAGTCAACAATACATCTTTTTTAAAATAAATAATATAAAATGTCAAACTTTGTGTATTTTGGCTGCTTGGAATCTGAAGAGGATGGATCCTTCCTGTTATGATCTGGCCGCCGCTAGACGGGTTGTAACATGAATTGGCGAGCTAGCCAGGAGTAACACCATCAACTCAGACTTGCTTCTTGCTTTTTTTCTATATAGGCCAGTTTTGTGGAGGACGCCCTTGAATTTCCCCACCGGACCTGTAGAAGTAGGAAGGTCCTCCAGAGTTAGTATGGAGCTCTTGGCTGCTTCTTGGATCAATGCTCATCATCCCCAACCTGGAGGTTTAGATGGAAACCTGAGTCTTGGTCTGCAGTTGTTAGATTGTTCCCATTTTAAAACGATGGATTGAAGATCTTGAAGATGTTCAATCCATTGTAACAATAAGCCTGACCTGCCTGCTGTCTTTCATGTTCCTTATGATGCTGTTTGTTCTGTATAACAAACCAATGAGACCAAAACAAGAGCAGCTGCCTCAGATTCAGCTCTATTCAGGTGGAGCAGGTCAACTTTAGTGAACTTATTTAGACATTTACAGTGAAAGACAGGAATAAAAATGTCTTCCACACATTTTTATTTTAAAAACATTTTTAATCAGGGTTTCATTTTCCAGCCGTTTGGCATTGAGCTGATTTCAGGCTATATTTACAGAAACACACAAAAAAACACGAATGTACTTCTGCTCTTTTTTTATGCCTCTCTGCTTCTGATTAGTTGCCTCATCCTCCTTGGCCTCCCCTCCCCCCTGATAAATGATATATTGCATTTTATAGATTGCTCACTCCTGAAGTCTGGCTGATTTTTTCCCCTCTGTCTGGTTCTCTGCTGTAGATGCTCTCCCAAAGGAGAGTTCTTTACCCCCATTCTCATTTGAACTTTGACCCAGACCTCCTGCCTTCCAGGATATGAAATGAGCCTCTTGGTGTGGGGATGCGTCGCTGCTGTTGGTTTGGGCCTGTTTAATCCAGACTGCAGCAGATAGGGGCTCAGATGGCCACGGCATGATTGGAGGTTATTTATTCATTGGTGTGTTTGTGGATAGTTTGGATATCTGAATTAGCAGAACTACAATCAAATCAATTCAGTTTGTTTATATAGTGGCAAATTTACAAAAAAGCTGATGTTACGGCTTTAAAAAAATTATGATAAAAGATCTGTCGTGTGCATGGAAGTTTAAAGGCAATTCTTCTATCCGTCAGATATTCAGACATTTTCTTCATTTCTAGTAAATAGATAATGCTATCAAGTTAAGAAAAGCCAGTTATTATTCCCTCATCTAGGAAACTACATCTGTTCATAACACAAGTAAGGATGCAAATTGTTCATAAAATTGATGTTTACATCTCTAATGCCGTCATCTTATGCCTGCTGATCAACAGAACGCTGTAAGCAAAGGAGCTAATCAATCTGCATCACATGCATGGATTTATATGAGGATTTATGAAAGCAAATGATCTATCCTAATAAAGATTACAAAGATCGAATCAGTGAGAGTATGACACCTGTTTTATTGTATTTTGTATAAAACTAATAAATAGTTGGCAGATCAGCAGCAATTTAGATGAAAATGTATTGTTGTTCAAAACAATAGAGAAGTATATATGTCTTTGATGGCAATGAATAACTTTGATTCAGTTAAAAGAGTCATTTGAAAACATCTACTCTATGCAGACATATTTAACAACAGCCTTATTTAGTCACTTTATTCTATATTTTCTTTAGTGATCAACTGTCTCTGCTGTTGGTTGGAAGTATCTCACTCTTGTTGCAAACAAAAGCCTCGCAATTATTTTATGGTCCCTGTTGGCTTATTATATATCTGTGTTTTAAATGTTGTCATTGTCAGGAAGTAAACAAAGAAATAATGGTTCGGAGAAAGTCAGCATTTCCTCACCAGGGCTGTAAAAAGAAAAGAAAAAATCAAGTTTGAAAATGGAAAAAAAATGATACCCTGACGGATAAAAGACAAGCAGCTCTCAGAATACCAATAAAAATGGAGGTAAACAAAGTTGATGGGTACTTGAGTAAGCACTGCCAGTAGAAAACAATTGTGTGGAAAATGATTTTGAGGCCCAAGAAGAATTAAGTGAACGCTATCCGGTATATTACTTTGTTTTAATATGAACATATGTTTTTCGTGTTTTATTGGCATAGTACGTCATAAGGCCCTTTGAAGATGATGATGCAAAGAGGGTGGGACTATCCTGGTGTTATTAGCAGTTTGCCAATCTTTAGATAATAAGGATAATGTTAATTTCTGAAAACCAGCATGTTTAATAATTCACTGTTGTAAAGGGTACATCCCCAAACATGTGATCTGGGAGAAAGGTCAATATTTTGTTGCTCGTTGCAGAAAGTAGAACTCGTTCAATAGATTTGTTTCATTTGAGAGAGTTGAAGGGAAAATATGTGCGGAAGGAAAAACTGCTAGCTTGGGAGAAAGCAAAACCCATCTGAGGATCTGGTGGAGCTTCAGAGGAGGGTTTTGAGTCAGCGGATCAAATGCCACCATGTTCCATCTGTCAGGCCAGGCTGCCAGATCCTCTCATTGGTCGGTTTGGACTTACTCTCCTTCTAAAGTCTACAGTCAACCCGACCATCTAGCAGGATGTTTTCAAACACTTCATGCTTCATTGTTGCTGACAGCTTAATGGAGATTCTGATTTCATTTTCCAGTTGGACTTGGGACCTGCCCACACTACAAAAGGTACCTAAAGCTGGTTCAGCAAGCGTGGTGTTACTGGCATGATCGGTCAAACCCTGTAGAGGATCAGTGAAGTATTATCAGGAGGAAGGTTAGAGACACCAGACCAAACAATTCAGATTACCTGAAGGCAGCTTTCATTGAGACCTGGGCTACTGTTAAACCTCTATGCCAGCGATCCAGTAATTTATACACAAGAACTGTATGCATCGAAATGAAAATACTTTTAGAGGCCTGACATTTTAGTTAATTAATGCAATCGTGTTGTGGTTGCTGCAGGTACAGTTACACAAACTACTTGTAGGTACATTCATCCAATAATACCATAGATAGATAATGGAAAGAAAACAAAACAGAAAACTTTTATTGGACTTCAGGCTGACTCTGTTTTTGCATTTTTTAAACACCTTTAAGCCATAATACTCAAAATAAACAAACACGTAAAAGCTTGAAAGATTCACTGTATTTGTAATAAATCTGAGTGCCATAAACATCTACCTTTTTGCTGCTGTTCAAGTGTTTTATACATGATGATACATGATTCAGGTGAGCCTCTGCTGTTGTGTCTCTCAGCTCTGCAGACAGTTACTTTTATCACAGTTTTTGCACACAAGTGTTTTTATGAGCTAATTTTTTATTGTTTGTTTTGAAGTGAAATCTCTTATATTACAGCAAATTAACATTTACCTATGTCATAAAATCGTTCTTTCATTATGAAAGTCATAATGGAACATAAAGAGTAGGACTGTGTCCTGTGGTAAGAAGCACTATTGAGAAGTTATCAATCTGAATAGTTTATTTCAGCAAACCAAAGCAGCTGTGGTAAAAGTTTCACTAGCATTGATGCTCATTCCACCATCAGTAGGTTTACAGTTTCTGTGTTTTTTTTATCTGCAGTCGTTGATGTTATGAACCCAGAAGAGTTAGAAACACATAGATATACACGTAAAGGTGTCATAATCTGACATTTTACATTAACAGTTCTTCTGGAATTGATATGACACCAACTTCAAGACTGTTTTGCCTGTGCTTGAAATAAGCAAAGCTCCGACAAACACAGGAACTGTTGAACTCAGTGAAACTCAGCATTACTTCAGGCATTTCAGTGTGGCATTTTGCTTGATCAGCAAACCCTAAGGCAAAGAGGGCCTAATTTTTTCTACATCAAGTCAGTAGTTATGTCAAGGCATTAATGGGAACATCAACATTAAAGCCCACACCTTCCACTAACAAAGGAAAAACACAAACAGGATGTAAGGGAAGTTTTGAGCGACGTCTTTTGCGGTTACAAATATCATGAGAGCCTGTTTTTATTATGTAAAAGATCAGACTGTATAATTATATTATTTACACATTTAATTAATCAAGCAGTGCAGGGTTTTTCCAAGCTAAACATGAGCAAACAATGTTGTTATGCCATGTAGGAAGAATTATTACCTTTGTAGAAATGAACAAGTAATGAGTTGCAGGCGATTACTGCTTTGTTCAGCTGCTCACACCAGACCTGTCCGTCTTTTACATTTTCTTTTGACTCCTTTTTCAGTTTTGGGAATATAAAGCAGTTTGTTCACCTAAATACTTTGACATAAGTATTTCTGAATTACATTTTTACTGCTAGCCTTTAGCCCTTTAAACAAAACACCCTTGTTCACTGCGCCTTTGCCTACTAATGCAAAATCCTCCCAAAGTTGAGACCAATCAGTTGCAGACGAGCTTCCAGGATTGATTCACATTAACTGTCTTTAAATTTATGTTTAGTCGGTTTTAGGAGACAAAATGAAACAGAGCTCATTTGGACCCCTTTTATTGACTTGTATGTGTCCTCATGTGGGTGTAGCATTAGCAGCATTAGCGGTTAGCCATGGTTTGTGTTATATAATAGGTGAAAAGCTACACAAGCAGCAACATTTACATTTGATTGGTGAAATTGTTTCTTTTGGTGGATTTGAAACAGGTGTGGTTATACCAAGTCGGGAGTGTTAGCACTTTTCTACCAATTATGTTATCCAGAACGTGGAGAGCCGAACAAAGAGCCCACACACAAAAACAAAGCCCATCACCAACACACACATTATAACATTAATAGTGTCTGATTTTCATGTGATTTCCTCTTTGATACTCAGAAGTAAAACAGATTCAATAAATCTGACACAAAGATCATGAATAACTTCCAACCTACCGTAGCACTCAGTCTTAACATGTAAAACTGACGTTTCTAAATTCCCTTTATTTTCTTTGAGATCTCTGTGTCTATTCTATGATCTCTGGTCACTCTGACACTTTATCCAAACTCTCATCAAAAGTCTTTAAAATGTAAACTATTTATTTAAATCAGCAAGAGGGTTTTCTTTGAAGGGGAGATTTAAGATGAATGTAACATATACCTTGCTTTTGACCCTTTTATCATAAAAGGCTCTTTTTATGTTATTTTTTAAACCCAATCCAGTGTTTGTGTTTGTTAAAAGGTCTCCTATTGTTACATTTAAATCTGTGTGTGAACTTTATCCTCGTCAATATGACGGATTTGAATAATGACGTGGAACAAAGCTATCATTAGCTTGCTGCCCATCCTATTTTATTACCTTTCCAAATAAACCTGTGCTGAAACCTTAATCAGGGAGCACGCCTAGGAAGTGGACTTTGGAAGGCGTCAACATTCCAGCTCCAAGCATCAGTCCTTACTTTTTTCAGACTCAGAAAGCTGGGGCAGCCTGCCAGGTACAGGTTGCCATGACACCCTCCTTTACGCCGCCTCCCCCAGAAGGTGCCAGATTTAGGAATCAGGGAAGGCTGGGCTAACATTTCCATTTAGATAAAATATGCCTTTACAATGTCAGTAAAACACGTAATGGGAATGCTCTGGCTCTGTGGCAACAGATTAGGTGATTTATTCAGCAGGTTTTTTTTATGTTGCCAGGCAGAAACCGAGCAGAAAGTGAGTGAAAGAGAGACGGAGACCTTTGAAACACGGGGCAAGAAAATAGCTTCCATCCAGTTCAGTTGTGTCTTGTCTTTGACTCAGAGAAAATGGCGGACAGGTCATTGCTAACCTTGCTGTTTGTGAAGCTCGGTTCTCACACTTTTGGCTCAGGTGGTGCTTGCAGACGTGCAGCTTTATTGAAACTGACAGAGGACTTCAGCACAGGAGTCTCACTTCAGACTTTCCTTTGGTGCACTGCGGCTGTAGGGACGTTCAGCTGCTAGCGGCTCTCTGGCAGTGCCACAGTTAATGTTAGCTGACCGTAGCATGCTTGATTACACTGGATTCTCTCTCAAGCTCTGATCTACCCCCTCTGCTATCTGCGGTCTTGGCTAAGTTGAGCTAACCTCTCACCACAGTGCTGTTGGCCAGGATGAGGAGCTCTGTGGCAATTCTGCGGGCCTCCTTTGGAAAAGTGACAGACAACACTATTATACTGGTTAATATTATTCCTGAGGTTAAAAGACTTTGTTTTATTTATCTTTTCAGTAAAATTCCTGTAAAACTGGGATTCGGATTGGTTTAGAAAGGAATAGAGACCAGGATTGTTTTTCCAGACTAGAAGGAGGTATGCGCTTTCAGACTATTTCACTGCTGAGAAATGTGTTGCTCTAAACTGAGCCGCAGCAGCTTAAGAGTGTTCTGTAATTTGTGTTTAAATGTTGCTTTTGTCCCCCCCCTCCCCCCCGGAGATCAGATGCCAGAATCATTCCTGGCAGATTATATCATCTGATATCATTTCTTTTTTCCACTGAGACACTCCTCATAGAGTCCTGAGGGAATTATTTAGTATTAAAACTATAGAAATAAAGACTGTGCAGTTGCATTTTGTTTTGTTTTATCTAAAAGAAACTGTTTCTCATGCTTTTAGGGTGAACTTCAGGTTGCGTTACCAGGAAAACCTTCCCTGACCAGGACACATCCAAGGGTAAGTCAGCCCAGGCCTCCCTCCATCTGTTGATGAACTTTGAGTTGAATTGTAAGGATCTGTTCTGCTGCCAGCTGCAGTTTGAATGTTTAGAGAGAAGCCTTGCTGCCAAAAAACGTCCTTAGCACATTAGACTAGAGATGTTTTGATGATGGAGTCACCTGCAGTGTCACATTAGTAGGCAAGCCTTCTCCCCACTGACTTTTACTGATACTCTGCCCATGACCATTTGGCACAAACCCGTAGATCCGATCTTGTGGCAAATGTAACAGCACAAGCTCGCTTCTGTGGGTCTTTGTCACTGTGGTGTGAACATCGTCTTTTGACTTTTTCATGTTTTTCTGTTCAGGTTGTTGGATATTAAAGACTCATAACACATGTGAAATCTGCTCTTCATTGATGTCTTTAACATTTTACATGATGGAGATGCACCGATCAGATGTTTGTGGCCGGTTTCCAGTCTCTGCCCTGTTGTAAAATCACATGATTTTTCTGAGCAGTTGTACCAAACAATGATAATGAATCTGGGGTTTTAAACTGTAATCATCTCATATTAACTATTAGTGCATTTAGCACAGCTAATGGTAAGAAAACACCGACTGCTGTGAGTCTTGCTGTCTGAGATTTCAGGAAAAGCATTTCCACATGTTCTACATGAGAACAAGTTAAGGTGCAAAGAATAAAACGGAGAACTTCTTTAGTTATCTGCTTTAAGTCTTGCTCTGTTTCATATAAGGTTCAGTAATGTGTTAACATATTATAAAAAGTTCTGCTTTCTTTTTGTGAGCATCCTACATCTTTGCATTTCCCCTGACTTTATTTTTATCTATTTTTAAATAACTCACTGATACTGAAAGTAGCTTCATTTGAACCTTCCTCACAAACTTCCACCTCCACCTTTCATGTGCTGTTTCATTCACTGATGGGAACAGATTAGACCTTCCAGTTTCCAGTCTTCTGTGACGGATAATCGAGATGAAAAGTCATCTGATTCTGGTCACCAGCAGAAATCTCGGTGCATCTCCAGCTCTAGCAGGGGCCTGCAACCTTTACAATCCAAAGAGACATTTTTTCCACCAGTCCAGCTCAATAAAAGCCCTTTAAAGCCGCATAAATTACAAAACCTTTTAACAAAGCCCCAATAATTTATCTAAATCTCTGTCATTAACTAATTATTAATTATTAGATACTTTATGGTTTTAAAATAACCAAAACTATAAAACTTGAGCAGAAAGAATTGACACATTTAATGTTTGTAAAAACAATGAATAAAGAACTAAAGACAACAAAATAGATTTTAAAATTTATTTTACCAGCACTTTATTGTCAGTCTGTTGTATATATTTTAATAAAATTATTCACTTATAGACAGGTAAAACCTGTTTTCTTTTTTGTTATATCTAAACTTCTCAATTTGTGATTTTTAGCTAAAGCTACTTGGATCAGAGGGTCCAAAGGGCCACTTACAGCCCGGGAGCCGCAGGTTGCAGACCCTTGTTCTATAAAATTCCCCTTAAACAGGACATTTTATAAATACTGAAGAACATAATTTTTTTGTTGTATGTAGAGAGGAGGAAGCCTTGATGAAAATGTGTACATCCGGGTTGAGGTAGTAGGTTGTATGGTTTAGAATGACACCCTGGGAGTTAACTGTACAACCTTCTAGCTTTCCTTGGAGTACATGTATGACTTCTAGTTTGGCTTAAACACTTGTGTTACTTCCTACTCTACTCACACTTTTGCCAGATGTGGTGATCAGGACCTTAAACTAGTCTTAATTCTTCTTTTTTCTATTCTTTGATTTTAGACATGATGCATGAGATTTGCTGGCCTACAAACCAGATTTTTTCCCTAAGAAAAATATTCCAGTTTTATGCTTTAAATAAAAATGAAAAGTTATATTTCTTTTAACTACCAATATTTTTTATCTACAAATATTTTGAACTGAACCTTTATTAAAAAAGCTGTAACTACGCAACGCTTGATGTTTGGTTTTTGTCAGTGAGGTGGAGGGATTAGAGACTTCAGTTTTTTGAAGGTTTGAGCCTCGTGTCATGTCTCTGGCTCCGTCCAGAGGATTCAAACATGGCTCTCTCTAAGCATGATCAATAAAAGGATCAGAATTCAACTTTTTTCCAGTGGGACTGTTTTCCCTCAGGCTTTATTGTTAAACTAGATATTTGCCAAGCTCTCAGCCCTGGGTAATCCCCCCCCCCTTGGATCTTGATGATGTGTTGGGTCTCGCCATGAGGGTAAAGCGGATTGTTTATATTTCTGTGAGTCCTTTGACGCATTGTCCACAGCTCCATAAAATGACCATTTGTGATACGAGATCCAGTTTCAGGCTTAAAGCTGCCCGGGCGACACTGAAGTCTCTGTTTACTGCCGACTCCGACACGGTGCGGCTGCCTGAGACTCCGTATCAGTGCGGCTCTCGACCATGGCTTGTAAAATGACTCCGGAGCCGTACGGGGAAGAAAAATGGCCTGGCAGATCAGCTTGAAATTGTTTCTCTTCGGGGTGACTTGATCTGAAATGCAGCTTGTGCAGAGAGCGCCGGCTGTAATTTCTGCTGTAGTTGTTTATCATGGTGACAGAGTATTTTCACCTTGATGGATGGCACTGTTTTTGCTATGTCTGGGGCCTGCTGCTGAGTGGACAAGCTCTGTCATTTAAACAATTAGCTCAGGTTTCATGTGGATGACTGCGTGTCATTTTTTGTGGTTGTTTGATGCTCAGTTGGAACTGATGTGGCTTCATGATGTTGAAATTCAGTCTTTGTTTTACATCCTAATGCTTGATGCTGTATAGAAATGTGTTCTTTGCATTATGCACCTTAATCCACCTAAAAGTCCCTGTTGTTTCCTGTAAGCTTAGATAAATCGGGATCATTGGGTGATCAGTAATTATGCTACCAACAGTGATTGTCATTACAGGCGTTGTCATTAAACAGGTTTCAATGTGGGAATAGGATCTGGGTAGTTTCCCAGAAATCCAAGAAGACCTTTTATATTTTCGACATCATTGTCAGAAGGAAACGCCTCCATGGTCAGCTAAACATTATCTGAAGTCACATGAACAGTAACATTTCAAAAAAACAACCAGAACCAAGCAAAACAAGAAGAAAGGAGGATTTTTTTCAACATTGAATATTGTAGCATAATTTCAACAGAGAAAATTTCAAAATGGAAACAACTCTTCTCTACAGAGGAGCGGAGAGGGATTCAAGCTGTGCCTCGCCTGTGTTTATTTTAAGACCTGCAATTACTTTTCATCTCTCTTCACCTCTGGACCTCAATGGCTCCTCCAGATGTGTAGAGGAAGGCTTTGCTGCTGTCTCAGCACTCCGCTGTCCAGCTTATCCAGCTGCACCCACATTGGCTTTGGTATAACAGATAAATTATAGGGGATTGATAGGGACTACTTTGACTTTTTCCGTCCTTGGCGGCCATAACAGTGACACATTTCTTAGAATGGAATTAGTGGTCTTTGGCTGATGGAGAAAATATGACCGTTTGTATCATTTCAATTATCTATAACTTCACTCCAAACCAGTGACTTAGTTTCTTTAAAAGTTTTGCAAAGTCTGAATATGTATTTTCTATTGTCCTCAAGTGTAAAAAACACGAAAAAATTATAAAAATATGTGTGGTTTTCTGACTTGCCTTTTCCTTCCCTCCTGAATTTTGGTCTTTTTATTTTTTAAAGGCATAAAATGATCAGATCAGATATTAAAAACGGTGTATTTGTAGTGTTTTAAGTGCTCATTAAATAACTCCAGGTCTAAAAGTCTTCATGTGCTCATCTTCCCTCATAAGTTTTAGAAATGTTTGAGTTTGTTTGCTTTAGATTCATGTATCCAACGTCTATCATTCGTTTTAAAACTTTTGAATTGCTTTGCATTGATCAGGGAGAGTTATGCATGCAGCAGTCATTGTTCTGAGTTTCAGTTCTATCAGAGGAATTCAGCTGTGAATCCAGTGTCTGTCAGGCCCTTGATGCAAAGCTGCAAACAGCTCTTGTTGGAAGGGATATTTTGCCCACTCTTCTGTATTTTGCACAAACCTGCTAGAGAAATGTTGCAGATAAAAACTTTGTGTTGGGTTTTGGTTTGGAGGAGGCTAAGTTTAACATCATCTGCTTGGAAAATCAAGCTGTAAGAGTTTTATAGCAGCAATCACAGGGTTCATATAGTTGATGTCAATTTTTTTTTTAATTTCCACTTGTGTTTGCAATGAAGTCTTAAAGGTTGGAACCCCTTCTTGCTGTCACCATAAGTTTCTGTTTTCAGTCAGATTTGGATTTCAGTCCGGACTCAAAAAAAAGTTAATACTTCCTTCCAAAAAGAGCGCGATAGTGAAAGTTTCCTTCAAATGAAAATGTTTTCATCCCCAATGATGAAAACATTTGTCTTAAAATATTCCGTATGGCTGAAATCAAACATTACTGGAGATCTTCTTAAAGAATGTGTTTCTCCAATTTTAAATTAAAGCAACAAAAGCAAGTAAAGTAAAACACCTACATATAATTTACAAATTTAGTTTGTGGATATTTTTTTTATGAATGTTTTCTATATAATAAGACCAACCTGTTTGATTTACAGTTGAATTTTAAAAAGACTTCTGAAAGTCAGAAAAATGTTAATGCCTCAAACATTACAGCTTGGAAATAAACCTAATCTTCCAATGCTGCAGCTTGTTCTGTTATCTGAATTTTTCTAAAACCAGATGAATAAATCTTTGATGCATTTTCAACATTAAGTTTAAAGAGGAAGTTCAGGGACTAACATTTTAGAAGTTATTTAGAGTCAGAAAATGAGCCTGTTTAACCGTAAGAGTCCAGAGAACATTGATTGGCCTTTCATAGTCGACGTCACAGATGGGAGGACTCCTTAGTAGCAAACGGCCCCGCATCAGAACAATGACATTTCTAGCCAGAACGGCCCCTCGGCTCCACCAACTCATGAAATCTCACTCTGCTGTAAAAGCGAGCTGTGAGCTCTATTTCTTCCCAAGGAGCCGAAGCCCCTCAGTGTGGTCTCGCTAATGGCAAATGAATAATCATAACACAGCAGCGGCAGACGGGGTCTCATCGATCTGTCTGGAGACAGCCCCTCTCCGCCTGCTGCATCAGCCACTCTCCCCCTATTGATACGCTCTTGCCCCTTGACCCCTGGGACAGATCAATAGCATTGATTGGAGAAGGGCAGGGACAAGGGCAGGATATGCTGACTGCCCGACAGCTAGTGTGACAAGACATGATCGTCATTAATGTCCCGCTGGCTGGCTGGCTGGCTGGCTGGCTGGCTGG
>JAUZNJ010000030.1:207203-235156 GCA_034780135.1 Jordanella pulchra | reverse complement strand
TTCTTAAAATGCATCACATTGTGTTGTCTATTTTTCCCCCCCACCCATTACATTTTATCTAGAAATTAATACTACTAACAATAAGCCATACCAAAAATACTTTAGTTACATGTGGGTTAAGGTCGAAAGAAAATAATGTTCTAGCTTAAGTTTCAAATATGACTGTTCTTTAGAGACGGTCTGCTCTAGAGCTTAATTTGTCCTTCTATTTAGCTTCTGACTCACAAAATAATAAAGAATGGATTCATCATTCAAACTAATCTGTTGAAAAATGTGCAAGAAGCAATTGGCAAATTTCAAGAATATGATTAAATGTGGTTACTACAGGTTGTTTTGATATAAATACTACTTTATATAACTAGTGCCCTAAAATATTTCACATTTTTGTATTTTTTTAAGACAACAAATTGTGTTTGTGATCTCTGATTTCTATGGCATACATTCAGCTATACAGTTACTTAGGAATGACCTCAAGGAGTTAATGAAGAGTGTTTTATCATCAAATTAATTGTTATAATAGTACCACAAAATATTGTGATCACATTTTAAAGCAATATAACCCAGCCCTAATCAATGTAAACATGTCCAATTATGACCAAATATTGAGGCTGCATGGTGGAGCAGTGGGTAGCACTGTTGCCTTGCAGTTGGAAGGTTATGGGCTACTGGTCTTTCTGCATGGAGTTTGTATATTCTCCCTGTGCTTCTGTGGGTTATCTCCAGGTACTCTGGCTTCCTCAAACAGTCCAAAAACATGACTTAATAGGTTATCCTTAGGTGCAAGTGTGTGTGCATGATTGTGTATCTCTGTGCTGCCCTGCAACAGATTAGTGACCTGTCCAGGTGGGTGTACCCTGATGGATGGAAGATCAAATATTTATCATTTATTTCAGGCAAATTCGTCGTTGGTCAAGTAAAATAAGATGCATTGTAAGAGAAATGGTTCCCTTGAAGCAGATTAAAATGCCACAAGACAAACATGTTTTAGTTCTTATTCTGTCTCACAAGCTGCACCTTAAGTTTTTTTTCTGCAGGAACAATTTGTAGGGAAGGTGTTTGTGTTTTGTAGAAGAAATAGGCTAGCTCAGAAAACCACTTATTACAGAACTTGTACTTTAGCCTTTAATCTGTTAGCAAGATTTATAGCCAGAAAAACAAAGTTTTAAAAAAAAAGATAAAAGTATAAATTTGCTAACTTTGTAAATTACATAAAGTTAAATGTATACTCCTATTTATGCTTGACTGTTGCATTACACTATAAAATATTTTGAAGATTATTTTTTTCTTCAAAATAAAACAAAAGAATGAACTCGGATGCATTAACCAATATTTTTAAACCAACGCTCATTACTTAAGCACAATATGGCTTTATAAAGTAAAAGTTAACAGAACTGGAGTAAAATTTCAAAAGCATAGGTTGCTCATGCATGGAAGAGCCAGTGTCCTTCCAGAGCTCCCTGGATGCTTCCGGAGAGGGAACACTCAGCCGTTTCCGCCGCCATTGCGGATTTCAGAAAGAAGATCAGCCGTAGCTGCCGCTGTCCATCGATGCTGTGCAGAAAGCATACACAAAAGGAAGACAAATTCAACATCTTCACGAGTATCAGATTTCGGAAACACAACTAAAACCACGCCAAACTGATTTTGTTTCTCACCGTTTAGCCCTTTTCACTGACTGGCTCCGACCTACACTGAGTGAAGAGGTCGTTGCTAGCGCGGTGCTAACTGCCTAGCTAGCTAGGTAGCTTCACGGCTAGGATTTCAGGACCCCACAGAAGCTATAGAACCCACCATGGCTCAAATCCTGCCTATCCGCTTCCAGGAGCACCTGCAGGTATGTAAAGAACCATTATAGCTGTATAATCGAGCATGTTTTCATTACATATATGTTTCTCTGCATAACAACCATCTGACAGTTTGCTAGCCAAGCTAACGCCAATCCCCGCAGCAAATGAATGACCTCCCATCCCCCGTCCAGCCAACAGCATCCTTCATTCATCTCACTTATGCCTATGATCTAGCGTCTGTTTCTTTGTACCATGAACATTTCTTATCGCGTTTTATCATATGGTTGTAACCCAGCCATTCATTTTTTCCGTAATGGTTGCAGTATGCGTAGCTTAATTAGTTGAGCTTCTAAGCTATTGTATTAGCGCTTAACACCGTTACAGTTAACGGTTCATAAGAGATGCTGAGAGTGATTTAATCATTAAGGCGCTGGAGTCTGTGAGATGCCGCTCAGTCTATTTTTTTATTTATTCCGTTTTTCCCATGCTGTGTTATCTTTAAAAAGATGCCAAAATGCAGCCTGGTTGTCAGTCTCACACGGGCCCTTGGAAGGAGAGAGGCAGGGCAAGCACGATCAGCTGCAGTTTGACAGGACCTAGTGGCATTTAACGTCATGCACTGGACGTTTTGTCACGACAAACCGTTTGCATTGCACGTTTTATTTAATTTCGCGCACGTTTCGGACCCAACACAATGGCGCCAATCCGTTTTGGACGTGAAACAAATACTCTGTCAATGTGGCATCGGATTTTTACATTCATTCAGATTTTTTTTTAAACCCAGTGCAGTAAAATTCAATCACTTCCCAGTTTCCGGCTCTACTGGATTATTGGATTTGCATAGGAGCGCCTTAACTGAATGTGGCTGTGATTAAAGTTTAGTTGTATCTCTACACCTTTTGAGTTATAGCTACCTTTTGTTTATCCTGATTTGTGGTGTAAATTTGGTACATCCTGTTCTTTCTTTTGTGGACAGGTTATCATATTCTCTGCTGGTGGTATGGCTGAAGTATTGGGGACTTTGTAACAAGCAGTGTGAAACCTAATTTTCAAAGTCCACATTTGATTTCAAGATAAATAATGACTGTTGATGACTAAATCCCTTTAAAATGATTTGCTTTAAGTAATTCATGAAAAGATATTTAGCCTGAAAAACACCTGTAGTTTTTGGTTTTTATGACTTTACCCTGCTTCAATTTCTGACCATGAATCTAAAGCAGACCTAAATTTGAGAATTAGTTTTCATGCCAAAATCAAAGTAGGAACAAAAATGGAAACTACCGAGTTTGAATTTACAGGTAGCCAGCTATATTTTGCATCCTAGTGTTTAAAATGGCAGCGTCTGACATCACAGCTTAAAATCTACAGCTTTATGGAACGTGTTTCATGTAATTTATAGAGGTTTAGTCTTCCTAAATGCTGTTATTCTCCTAAAATAATACACCTTTATTATACATATAATGTTCATTTTAAAATTTAGCTCAGTAAAAAATGCTACCAGTTTACTGTAATTTATTTCTTTTTAAGACTGCCTGTCAGTTATCTCAAAACAAGTTTAATTCAAGTGTCCAGATTATGATAATCAGATATATACTTTGTTGTGAAAATAACTGGCAACATTTAACTCGATTAGCATTGACTAGTGATCAGAAGGTCAGATACTCAAATATAAAAACATTATAAGCCATATTGCAGTGCTGGTCCCGGGGGCACTGTCCCCTGCTTTTTTTTTTTTTTTTTTTTTTTTTTAGCTGTTTCTTCTTTACACTTGATTCAGAATGAATTACCTGAACAGCCAGCCAACAAGTTGTGTGCTGCCCTGCCAGGCACCTACCAATTTGAATCAGGTCAGTTATAGCAGGAAAAGATTTAGCCTCGAGGGAAAGACCAGGGAACTGCTGCTCCTCGTTCTGGCTGGAGTCAAAATCGAATCAAATTTAGGAGCATCTGCTTTGATGCATGAGCTAATCCTTGTCGATGGTAATAAAACGATCAGGCTTTTCCTGTTGTTAGGATTTCCTTTTTTGCTTTGAGCTTCTGTTTTGACAGATTTGGAGCATATATTTTAAAGGACTACTACAGATGGTATGAAAAATGTGCTACATGCACTTGTTAAGTCGCTTTGAATCGTATTTACTGATTTGTAAAAACCCTAATATTTCAGTGTTTGACCTGCTTTTTGTTGTATTTGTTTTACTCTAAACAATGACTTGCAACCAATTTTCACTGCTTGGGTTGTCTTTTTTTAATGTAAGTTGTTGAATTAAATCCTAGTTTTCACAAATAAGTGTATATATGTTAAAGTTGGTTTGTGTATCATGTGTAGAGTTATACTTTTTGTATTTCTTTTACCATGTGCATGATAAATGCCTTCAATGTGGATCCCTTTTTCCTTCCTAAACATCATTCTGGTGTTTCTTTATGATTTGTGAAGGTGATGTTGCTGAAACAGTGCTTGTGTTTCTATGACAGCTCCAGAACTTGGGGATCAACCCAGCCAACATTGGCTTCAGCACTCTTACCATGGAGTCTGACAAGTTCATCTGCGTGAGGGAGAAAGTGGGCGAGCAGGCCCAGGTTGTCATCATTGATATGGCCGATCCTAACAACCCCATCCGCCGGCCCATTTCTGCTGACAGTGCAATCATGAACCCTGCCAGCAAAGTTATTGCCCTTAAAGGTAAGCAGTACCTTGAATGTTAGCAGTACGTTAGGGCATAGAGAGTGTGTTAGATTTTCATGTAGTAAAAAAAAAATGAAAAGGTTAAAATTTAGTCAGTTTCTTGCTATTTTCTTGTGTAAGTCATGGGATCATTTGTGTAAATTTACTTTTTGTTGTCAGTTACGTAGCTTTCACATTCTGCTTTTCATTTGGATGTTCATGAATAGATCATTTCCATCTTTGTTTGTCAACAGCTGAAGCGTAGTTTGCTACAAATGAAATTATAAAGTATGATTTAAGAAAAGTAGCTGTAAAAACAGTAAAAATGTCATGCTGTCATAAATGCTTTGTCTGTTTTGCTTGTTTTTTGCTCTTTTTTTCATTTCTTACTGCTCTCTTATGTTTGCAGACGGTGAGTTGAATTTTACATATCCCGAGTTGTCAAAGTGTTCCTGTATGCACTGTCTTAAAATGTTTGCACATTGCTTTTTGTAATTTGTAATTGAACCCAGTGCTTGAGATAAAAAATAAAATACCGCAGAAGCAGAGCAGAATAAAATAAGTGTGGCTTTAAAGTTGCCATCTCATTTTTGTAATGTGTGTTTGTACATTTGATCTAATGTACATATATTTTATTCTACATCTTATTTTCCACTGCAGCATATTTTAAATTATTTTGGGTTATTTTTAACTTTGCTACAGTGTGTAATTTATACATTTTCGGGTTTATTCAAACCCTTTAAAGATTGCAACCCCCCCAAAAAAATGCCTGCATGTAATTTGAGTTGATTTATTGGATGTATGATAGAAATCTTTGAGTAGTTGTTTCTGGGTTGGTGTTGAAAATGCTGAATTTGATTTACAGATAGGTAAAGTCCAAGTAAGTACACCAGCATCCTTGGAGAACAAACAAAAAACGAAAGGTTTTCTTCTAAAATCTTACTCTATATAGCAGGTTTAAAACTATCCAACCAAAAGGAACAGCATTAGTTATAAACCAGCAAAGCCCTTCCTTATTAAATCTCTTTAAATCATACTTTCATTTGGAAATATAAAACTGAAACTTCAAAGGAAATAGTTTTTAAGGTAGTTATGTTCATAATTATCTGTATATTTTTAGTACAGAGAAAACCGAAGGAAAATAATATGAATGATACCATTTGCGTAGCTCTGCGTTGCCTCTAGCCTCATTTCTTCAGTCTTCTAACATCAGTTACGTTGTTTTGAAATTCGACCTCTTTTATAATGGTTTGCTATTAGGCTGAGCTTAATATCTGAATATCTCAAAAATACTTTGGTTATTAAAGACAGAGGTGCATCCTATGATGCATCTTAATTATTTTCTCTAATAAATCCTCCCTATGCTCAATAAATTTACTACCATCCACATGCAGATAAATAAAATCTATATTATCTACACTAGTATTGAGCTTTCTTACCATCTAACTCGATAAGGATGTTTGAGGTGCTGTAGCCTCTTATCAGTTATACTGCCAGCAGGGGGAGATTATTTTTCCGGAGGTTTAGTTGTTCAGCCTAAATAAGGGAAGGTTTGTATAAACTTAGGATATCTTATATTTTGTGTTGTTAAATGAAAATGTAACTTTTTTTGAGTCTCTCTGTGTCATTAGATTGTGGGGTTCTGAGAGTACGTGACTGCATGTAATGAGAGCCCCAGAAACACAAATACTGAATCTTAGTCAGTACAAAGTGGCTGCTTTATTAAACCAGTCACCTTTAGTGCAATCATACTGCTAAACGGCACATATTATATATTTGATGTTGGCATTGGGTCTTTCTATGAATCACCTTATTAACAAAAAAAGAAGAAGTAATTATCTCTCTTAGTTTTTGGGATTTGCAAAGTGTTCTTTTGGACTTTATCCAGATGAGTCACATTCCTTACAGCATTTTAATCCTTAATAGTTTAAAAAAAAATGTAATAATTGGCCATGAATATGTTGCACCAACACAGGATGATTAAAAACTCCCGTTTCCTCTCGCTACTAGTATTTTAGCCACATTAATTTTCTAAGAAAATGTGCTGCTTTTATGTCTAATCTATTTATTTCCACTTAGCAGTTCAATAATGAGCAATTAAATTATGCTTCATATCAGCCCTTTGATTTGAACATCCCAAAATTCATTGACTAGTATTTCAGCTGCTCTCTCTCTTCTATGGTGACCCTTGGATTGGTAGCATTACTAGCAAAATGGCAGCTTGAAGCAGGAAATCCTTCGCCATGAGGAAAAAAACATTCATTAGAGCACCACCGTCATGTGTACAACCAATAGGAAAGATTTGTGGGCTGTGAACAAAAAAAGAAACATTTTCACTTTTTAAAGTACGACATGGTTTTCAAACCTTAGACTCTTGTATTTTTAATATTCTATAAAGCTCACAGCTTCACCAAATATCTAGGAAATATCATACATTTCCAGGCAGGTTGTATTATTAGATACACGTATCTTCAAGCAGTCTGACACACTAAGATTGAACTGGAGGAAATAAAGATGGGTTTAAGTGCTTCTGTTCAGCATCCTCCTCATTATCACATCTGTTTGTCTTTGTGTTTTGTCCCTAATCTGCATTCACACCCAGCCTAAATTAAACCTCTGTTTGTGTAAAATCCTATTTAAATGCTTTTAAGGCTATAAAAAACATGATGCAATTTTCAATCTTCTGGGTGATGATGGAAGTTGATGATTTGAAACTCTTTGAGTCCTATATTTGAAGCTCTATAGCTATCATGTTTCTTCTCCTGAAGACCAGAAAGAAAATTATACCTAATCAATGTGTGAACTATGGAAATGTTGCAGTTGCATCTCTTCAAAAAAAAAGATTTTAACGCTAATAATTTTCACAGTCGAAGCAGCCAGGATCAAGTTTTTGATAATTATTTTGTGAGACTGAAACTTTATTCAACCCTAGAAGGATCTACAAAACTAGCTTGGTACTTTCAACAAACACAATTATGGCCATAACAAAAAGATTCGCCTTGGTTCTAACTTTTTATGGCACAGTAGCTCCATATTTTTAGTTTTGTTGTGGTCTCCTTGTGGTGTTTCCACAAGGCAAAATCTCCAAAAAAATAAAAAAACAACAAGGGGCTGTATTGAGAGCAGAATCTTATTTTCATCATGGCTTAAAAACATGATTTCCCATTTAAAGGCCGTGGCATCTTGCGTGATTGAATGCAGATCCACATCAGTGTTTGGCCTTGTTTGGCTTTTTTTTAATAGCCCATTTTATTTAAAGCTAAATACCTGATTAGCAGCATTTATCCAGCATCTGGAGAAGGTATGCCTCAATGGTAGGTCTAATCTAAAAGTTTTGCTTTGGCTTGTGTGTTGTACCTTTAGTCGTCACCCTAATTTGAAGTGAACATTTTAAAAGGGTGAACGATGATTATGGCGTTCACACTGTTACTGCATGTTAACCTCGGCTTTTGACGTTTTCAGCTGCAAAGACCCTGCAGATCTTTAACATTGAGATGAAAAGCAAGATGAAGGCTCACACCATGACAGATGACGTGACTTTCTGGAAGTGGATCTCTCTCAACACCGTTGCCCTGGTCACAGACAATGCCGTGTATCATTGGAGCATGGAAGGCGACTCCCAACCTATCAAAGTGTTTGACCGTCACTCCAGCCTGGCAGGCTGCCAGATCATCAACTACCGTACTGACGCCAAACAGAAGTGGCTGCTTCTCATTGGTATTTCAGCACAGGTAAATTCCCTCTGTCTTAAAAACATGTCAGTAACAAAACAAAAAGAATATCCATGAACGGCTCGGTTGGTGGTTCAGTTTTTCTTTTCTAATTGTAAAATGTTAATTTTTTTTTTTTTTTTCTCAGCAAAACCGTGTTGTTGGGGCCATGCAGTTGTATTCTGTGGATAGGAAGGTCTCTCAGCCCATTGAAGGCCACGCTGCTGGCTTTGCACAGTTTAAGATGGAGGGCAACACTGAGGAATCAACTCTGTTCTGTTTTGCTGTGCGGGGACAAGCAGGAGGAAAGGTAAGCTGTAGCAGCCCTTCTAAGCCTCCAGCTCCCAGCTGCTTGGATACAGAGCTCCCCAGTGACTTCGTCCAGATTCCAATTTCAAATCGACTTAATTAGAAACCTGAATCCTAACAGAAACCCACATTAAACGACTTTGTCTCATTTTGCCTTTGTTTCAATTTGACTTCTAGCTCCATATCATCGAAGTTGGAACCCCGCCGAGTGGAAACCAACCATTTCCTAAAAAAGCTGTGGATGTATTCTTTCCTCCAGAAGCCCAGAATGACTTCCCTGTTGCTATGCAGGTACAGTTCTTACATATGTTGGCACCTTTATTTATGCAGCATTAATTCTGCCTTAAGATGACATGCAGTTAATTTTAGGTCACCATATGATGCTAATCATAAATGAAATCTAAGAAGTTGCATCATAACATTCACCTTTTATCATCAGTCTTTAAGCTATTCTAGGCTCTGACTTCCAACTGTTTAGTAGTGCACGAATGTTCAATTTAAACCTGAGCTGTATCCATCACCTCTTTTCTTTTCTGTGCGTCTAGATCAGTTCGAAGCAAGATGTTGTTTTTCTCATCACAAAGTATGGTTACATCCACCTCTACGATTTGGAAACGGGAACCTGCATCTACATGAACAGGATCAGCGGAGAGACCATTTTCGTCACCGCCCCACATGAACCCACTGCTGGCATCATTGGAGTTAATAGGAAAGGACAGGTACATTTGGAGTTAATCAGGATTGATTTATTTATGTTGCATTGTGTGTTTATTATGGCAGGACCTGAAATTAAACATGAAATCAGATAAGAAAACTAGACGTTAATTCAAATGTACTGATTAAAGTCAGACATCTTCCTTTTAATCGGTGGTTCGTCAAAAAGACTTTGTCAAACCAAGTTAGCTTTTAGCTCAGGCTTGATATGCATCCATAACGTCTGTGTGTGTGTGTGTGTTTGTGTGTTACTGCTGACATTTGTTAGTGATTCACTTTCCCTGCGGTGTGTCGGCCGACTTTCTCTATCAGCTTTGGTCCTTGGGTGTGACCTTGATTGAGGAAATCTGTGAAAATATCTCGCTGCTGCAGCATTTTGAGTTTGGGGCAACATGTGACAGCCTCAGCAGGGAGGCTAAGCTTGGCTGGGCAGGCTGCACAGCCTAATCCTGTTATTTGTCTTGGCACACACCTGCAGAGCCTGCATACACAGCTCAGGGTGCTGTACATGGAGACTCGTAGTAATTTTAAAAACAATATGACGCTCCTAACTTGAGTCTGGGTTCAACTTATACTACATTTTTGTTTGTTGTTCTCTTATCTATGTTTTTTTGTTTTTGTTTTTTTTCACTCATAGTTCAAAAAACTTTCAAATGCGTTTATAATTGTAACTCCTAAATTCTTTTATTAAAATTTTTTTGTAATTTTTTATGTACATAAGTTATAATGCAAAAGTCCTAAAACAGCTTCAACTACTGCAAAAAACGGACACACTTTCTTTAATCTGCAATGCGTTTTATTTTAGGTTAATATGATCATTTAACAACATTTGGTCTATATGCAGTGGTAGGGAAATAAGATATGTTTGTAAATGAACAAATAAGAGCATGTAAAGTTTAGACCCTGGAGAGAACATTTTAGTTTTACCTTCTTGCTGTACAGCAAACCTAAACAGATAGAGATAAAATGGAATAGGTTAGATTGAAGCACACTGATTTATTGGAATGACCTAGTCAAAGTCAAGACTTGAATTGTATTGTAAAATCTGCAGCAATATTTAAAATATGTCTTTAAAAACTCCTTCCAAGCTGATATGAGTTTAGCAAACACAATTATTTGAAGTGTTGTCAGTTTATCACATTTAAAACAGTCGTGTTGGCCTGAGGTTTGTGGCTCTTATGTGACTAAAGTACAAAAAATATACTTTAGACGCTGCTGTCTTCTATAATTTCTTTGTTTTTATTGTTGTTGTTTTTTTCAGGTGCTGTCGGTGTGTGTTGAGGAAGAAAATATCATTCCCTATATTACCAATGTGCTCCAGAACCCAGACCTGGCTTTACGTATGGCTGTACGCAACAACCTCGCTGGTGCTGAGGAACTTTTCGCTCGCAAGTTCAACACGCTGTTTGCTGCAGGGAATTACTCAGAAGCAGCCAAGGTTGCAGCCAATGCCCCTAAGGTACTGCTTGGTCCTGCCAACATGTAGCTAAATGAGTTTGAATGAATTTTCTCTGTTTCACCATCAGCATACCTACTTACCCATCTCCGCTTCAGGGCATCCTGCGGACTCCAGACACCATTCGTCGGTTCCAAAGTGTTCCAGCCCAACCTGGCCAGACGTCTCCTTTGCTCCAGTACTTCGGCATTCTGCTGGACCAGGGCCAGCTGAATAAGTTTGAGTCTCTGGAGCTGTGCAGGCCTGTTCTTCAGCAGGGTCGCAAGCAGCTACTGGAAAAATGGCTAAAGGAGGACAAGGTAAACAAGCCTAAATCGGGTGCTCTTTTCTTTTTCATCCAAATGTTTTACATTTTTATTACTCATTGTTAAGAAATCCTTTCCAATGCCTGATAAACCAGATCTGATTTGATAAGCACTGTTGTTGTTGGTTTTTGTTTCCAGCTGGAATGTTCTGAGGAGCTCGGAGACTTGGTGAAGTCTGTTGATCCTACTCTTGCCCTCAGTGTATATCTCAGAGCAAACGTCCCTAATAAAGTCATTCAGTGCTTCGCAGAGACTGGACAGTTCCAGAAGATTGTTCTCTATGCCAAAAAGGTGTGTGAGCACTAACTTTCATGCGTGCTCTGTCTTTTGTCAGTGCAGAAATAGTGAAGGCATTCTAACCTGGGTAATGTCATGTACCTTTAATACAAGAAGTATTAGTTCATTTCAACCATATGAATCATTCTGCAGGTGGGCTACACACCTGACTGGATCTTCCTGCTGAGGAACGTAATGCGAATCAGTCCAGAACAAGGCCTCCAATTCTCCCAGATGTTGGTTCAGGATGAGGAACCACTTGCTGATATTACACAGGTGAACCACAGCTTGTTGCTCTGTGTGCTGTTGGTCTAAAGGTCTAAAGTTAAAGGATGGGACTAGAAAACTGCCTGATTTAAAAACCTGCTATGTTGAATTACTGTTATAAAAAAAAAATCAAGACCTGATTAAACATGCAACTAATTTATTTCTACAGATTGTTGACGTATTCATGGAGTACAACCTGATCCAGCAGTGCACTTCATTCCTACTTGATGCTCTGAAAAACAACAGACCCATGGAAGGACCGCTGCAGACACGCCTGCTGGAAATGAACTTGGTCCATGCGCCACAGGTAGCTGTATAGATCCAGATGTCCTAGAGGCAGTAACAGGGTGATCCAAGCCTGTTGTTGATCAATTTAATTCCATTGCAATTCCTAACATTTTAATAACTACAAATTGTTTAATTCTATTAGCACTGATTTTGAAGAATGAAGTCACTGCAACGTTTTTTTTTAAGACTTTTTATTTCATCAAGAAAAGCCTGATTGGGATTAGAAATATTTCCAGAAGTAATGTCCTGCAAAGATAGCAGCACGGAAAATGAACACAAACATTTTAACTGAGAGATACAAAGTTGAGCTGTAAAGATGGTGTGAAACGGCAATCAGGTGTTCCAAGTAATCAAGTATTTTCTTTAAATCCTAAAGTCAAACCCGGTCATGAAGTTTAGAGCATTTGCATTTTTTTTCCTGATAAAAGGTGGCAGCATACATAACGGCTTTCTACCTCCTTCACAGTTTTTACTCTTAGAGCTGAGAATAAAAAACTAGTTCTCTATATGAAGGCTGTAAGAACCTGTACTCTCCAGATGAGAAATTAAAGAGGTTAGATGACGTTGGACAGGAGCTGACTTGGTAACAGTGTGCTGGTGTGTCCGCTTGCATCTTAATAAGGAGAACTTGTTGATATAATGAACAGTGACAGTTGACTGATGTCATATTAGGAATGAAGCTCTCAGCCCTGTGATGCTGCATTTAGAGCATATAGGAAGATCATTACTATACTTCTAGGCCGTCAGGAAGCAAAATTGTTCTGTTCAAATCTTCCATTATGTTTGTTGTTTTTGTTTTTTTGTCATGCCTTGTAGGTTGCTGATGCCATCCTTGGCAATCAAATGTTCACCCACTATGACCGGGCCCATGTGGCCCAGCTGTGTGAGAAGGCTGGCCTCCTGCAGAGGGCACTGGAACATTACACAGACCTGTACGACATAAAGCGAGCTGTGGTGCACACACATCTTCTCAACCCGGAGGTATGAAGCAAAAATACTCCCTAAATATCCTCTAACCACTGTTAGAGATGACTTTATTTGTACCTGCTGTATGTATTCTGTTTACATTCGCAGTGGTTGGTGAATTTCTTCGGCTCCCTCTCAGTTGAGGACTCTTTGGAGTGTCTGAGAGCCATGCTTTCAGCCAACATCCGCCAGAACCTACAGATCTGTGTGCAGGTTGCTTCCAAATACCATGAACAACTGACCACTCAGTCCCTCACTGAGCTGTTTGAGTCATTTAAAAGCTTTGAAGGTACGTTGCAAATATGTAAATGTCTGCATAAACATTCAAATTGGACTTGTGGGGAAAATATCTATTTTTTTCTGCTTCTTTTTTTTTTTTTTTTTCAGGGTTGTTTTACTTCTTGGGCTCTATTGTGAACTTCAGTCAGGATCCAGAGGTCCACTTTAAATACATCCAAGCTGCCTGTAAAACAGGCCAGATTAAAGAGGTGGAGAGAATCTGCAGAGAAAGCAACTGCTACGACCCGGAACGGGTGAAGAACTTCCTGAAGGTAGGAAACGGGCAATGCAGAACTTTGACATGATCTATCCCATCATGTTAAACACAGGTTTTATGCTCAGTAATGTCTGGTATATTTCACTTGACAGGAGGCCAAACTTACTGACCAGCTGCCTTTAATCATTGTGTGTGACCGCTTTGATTTTGTCCATGACCTGGTCCTCTACCTGTATCGCAACAGCCTTCAGAAATACATCGAGATCTACGTTCAGAAGGTAGAGGACTGCGCTCCCAGGGCGCTCTTTAGATTGTTTGAGGTTCTGCATTTATTTCAGTTTGAATGAACGTTGTGGTTTCTTGATTATTTGTTCCAGGTGAACCCAAGTCGTCTGCCAGTGGTCATTGGAGGCCTGTTGGATGTGGACTGTGCTGAGGATGTGATTAAGAACCTGATCATGGTGGTCAGGGGACAGTTTTCCACAGATGAACTAGTTGCTGAAGTGGAGAAAAGAAATCGGTAAGAGCTGAGCTATCATGAAGGCGAAGCATACACCCCAGTCACACAGCTGTATTTGCTTCAGAATGCTTTGTTGTCTCTAAATCAGTTTTTCTTCTCTCCCCAGTCTGAAGCTGTTGCTGCCCTGGTTGGAGGCTCGTATTCATGAAGGTTGCGAGGAGCCTGCGACTCACAATGCTTTAGCTAAAATCTACATCGACAGCAACAACAACCCTGAGCGTTTTTTAAGGGAGAACCCTTACTACGACAGCCGTGTGGTTGGCAAATATTGTGAGAAGAGAGACCCCCACCTGGCCTGTGTGGCTTACGAGAGAGGACAGTGTGACCAGGAACTCATCAATGTAAGCTGAAAACAAGCAGCTGTTTTAGTTTAGGTTGAACACCTGATGGCTGTTTCAATAAATGCAAGACCCTTGGTGTTTTTCTCTTGAGGTGTGCAATGAAAACTCGCTGTTCAAGAGTCTGTCCCGCTACCTCGTTAGACGCAAGAACCCCGAGTTATGGGCAAGTGTCCTGCTGGAGACCAACAACTACAGGAGACCTCTCATCGACCAGGTCTGAGCAGCTTTATGCTGAGAATCCCCGGTTTAGTTCTCACACATCTTTATTTCTATAATCAGTGTTGAAAAATTTAAGCCAAATCTTTCTAACGGCTCTTCACTTAGCCACCTTCTGCAGAAAAGTTTCTACAGTTTAGACCAATGTTTTACTCAGCTTTTAGCTATTTTGGATGAAATGTGCTGTTTCTGTGCTGCAGGTGGTCCAGACAGCCTTATCAGAGACTCAGGACCCAGAGGAAGTGTCTGTCACCGTCAAGGCTTTCATGACAGCTGATCTGCCCAATGAGCTCATTGAGCTTCTGGAAAAGATTGTCCTGGACAATTCTGTATTCAGTGAGCACAGGTATCGCATCCACCGTCACTCAGATATATCGTGGTTTTTCTTTCTTCATAAATGTCTATAATTTATATCTTTAGTCAGCTGTGGACATAAATAATGATAATAGTATAATAATAATGAGTCAATGCAATCAGATGGTTTTCCTTGGATAGAAAACTTTTAACTAATCTTACTGATTTGATTAAAATGTCTTTGTAAAGGGTCTTGAGATGATGTGTTGTGAATTGATGCTATATAAATAAACTGAATTGAATTAAAACAGTAGCATTATGCCATTTTTAATCTGTTGAATTATTTCAGAAACCTGCAGAACCTGCTCATTCTAACAGCCATCAAAGCAGACCGAACTCGTGTTATGGAGTACATTAATCGCCTTGACAACTACGATGCCCCAGACATAGCAAACATTGCTATCAGTAATGAGCTTTTTGAGGAGGCCTTTGCAATCTTCAGGAAGTTCGATGTCAACACGTCTGCTGTGCAGGTAAGTGCCATCTGCTCGACTGCTTTTAGTCACTGTAGTTTTATTCTTGTAGCATTAGCCGTCGGTTAAGATGTTTTTGATTTATTTTCCCATCTCTCTTTGCTCCCCAGGTTCTGATTGAGCACATTGGGAACTTGGACAGAGCATATGAATTTGCAGAGCGTTGCAATGAGCCTCCAGTATGGAGCCAGCTGGCAAAAGCTCAGCTTCAGAAGGGGATGGTCAAAGAGGCCATTGACTCCTACATCAAGGCTGACGACCCATCTGCTTACATGGAGGTGGGACAGGCTGCAGCCCAAAGCGGTGAGACATTCCCTATCATGGTAGCTTGATTAAGACTTTTATGTTCTTAAACCCTTCGTGTAAAACATGATTGGTGTGTGCAGGAAACTGGGAGGACTTGGTCAAGTTCCTGCAGATGGCTCGTAAGAAGGCCCGCGAGTCGTACGTGGAAACAGAGCTGATCTTTGCTTTGGCCAAAACCAATCGCCTGGCAGAGCTGGAGGAGTTCATCAACGGTCCCAATAATGCCCACATTCAACAAGTAGGTCCTAGGTAGCTCACCCCTGTTTGCATCAGCCAGAACTTAATCTGGTTTAACCTCCGATTTATCTTCACTCAGGTGGGCGATCGTTGTTACGACGACAAGATGTACGAAGCAGCAAAACTGCTTTACAACAACGTGTCCAACTTCGGCCGCCTGGCTTCCACTTTGGTGCACTTGGGAGAATACCAGGCAGCTGTGGATGGAGCTCGCAAGGCCAACAGCACCCGCACCTGGAAAGAGGTGAGGAGCCGTAGTTTTACCGATTTATTTTGAGAAAACAGCCTTGGAGTTTAGAGATTAAACGATATCTTGTCTGTTCTTGCTGCTGTTCAGGTTTGTTTCGCCTGTGTGGACGGGAAGGAGTTCCGTCTAGCCCAGATGTGCGGTCTGCACATTGTTGTCCATGCTGACGAACTGGAGGAATTAATCAACTACTACCAGGTGTGTTGGATAGCTTGGGTAGAAAATGAAAAAAAAATCCATCATTTAGATGCGACTTGTGGAGTTAAGCAGGAATTCATTTTCAATGTATGAAAATTTGCCAACATCTTTTTCTGAGCTGTGAAGGCAATCAGATTTTTCTATTTGGGCAAATAGCAATAATCTTTTTTTTTTTGCCTGAATGTAACTCCTTGGTTGGAGCCTTAAGTCCATCTGGGTGTCACCTTCAGGACCGTGGTTACTTTGAGGAGCTGATTACCATGCTTGAGGCTGCGCTGGGCCTGGAACGTGCACACATGGGAATGTTCACAGAGCTGGCTATCCTTTACTCCAAGTTTAAACCCCAAAAGATGAGGGAACACCTGGAGCTCTTCTGGTCTCGTGTCAACATTCCTAAAGTACGTTTGATTTCCTACCAATCACAATCATCTGTTTTAAGCAAACGTGTATAAACCTGGAGACAAAGAAGTAGAAGGTGGTGAAATAACCTCTGACTGTGTTCAGGTTCTCAGGGCAGCTGAACAGGCCCACCTCTGGGCCGAGCTGGTGTTCCTCTACGACAAGTACGAGGAGTATGACAACGCCATCATCACTATGATGAACCATCCAGCTGACGCCTGGAAGGAGGGTCAGTTCAAAGACATTGTCACCAAGGTAAAACAAAAAGAAAGAAAAAAGGAAAAAACTCAATCCTGTCAGCCTGAGGAGAAATCGCTGAATGTCTGCTTCTCTCTACAGGTGGCTAATGTAGAGTTGTACTACAAGGCCATCCAGTTTTATCTGGAATTTAAGCCGTTGTTACTCAATGACCTGCTCATCGTGCTCTCTCCGAGGCTGGACCACACTCGGGCTGTGAACTTCTTCAGCAAGGTTCAACACGCTTCCAGTGGAAGGGGGTTACCAGATTAATAGTAGCAGTGGATTGTTGGGATGCTGATGACCTGTTTTCTGATTCTTTGTTTAGGTGAAACAGCTTCCTCTGGTTAAACCGTACCTGAGATCGGTCCAGAATCACAACAACAAGGCAGTGAATGAGGCACTCAACAACCTCTTCATTAATGAGGAAGACTATGCTGTATGATATGACCCGTTTTATTGTTTATCAGTTTATATGAAGCACGTTTCAGCGTTTTTTTTTAAAGTTCTGATGTTTGAATAAGGCTATAAAAAAGTTATTCTGATTCATGTTACAAATGGTTAGATTCAAACTCTTTCACCATCTTTTTGTCTTCAGGCCCTGCGAACATCCATCGACGCGTACGATAACTTTGACAACATCTCACTGGCTCAGAGCCTGGAGAAGCATGAGCTGATTGAATTCAGGAGGATTGCAGCTTACCTTTTCAAGGGTAACAACCGCTGGAAGCAGAGCGTTGAGCTCTGCAAGAAGGACAAGCTGTACAAGGTGCAGTAATCTTACCATAACAAATTATAACCTTTTTTTAATAAAATAGTTGTTTTTATTCACCGTGACAAAACGCAAAAAGCCACATGCGCTCCCTTCCCTAGATTCAGTTTACAGATGTGGCTTCTGTGATCTCCTCCCACAGGATGCCATGCAGTATGCATCAGAGTCCAAAGACACAGAGCTGGCAGAGGAGCTCCTAGCTTGGTTCCTGAAGGAAGACAAGAAGGAGTGTTTTGCTGCCTGTCTGTTCACCTGCTACGACCTGCTGCGGCCAGACGTGGTGCTGGAAACCGCCTGGCGACACAACATCATGGACTTCTCCATGCCATACTTCATCCAGGTTATGAGAGAGTACCTCTCTAAGGTGGGTTGGCTAGACGTTGGCTAGTACAGGCTGTCTGGAACAAAAACAGATCTTCCAATAGAGACGCAGTTTAAGATAAGCAAATATAATCCACCATCACAGGAGAGACTAGATGATAGGAAGAGTTGGTTTCCCTTTAAAAGATCTGGAGTCGTTTTTACGAACCTGCATCATTCCTTCCTGTCTGTGAAGAGCAGCTATACCAACAGTCCCAGTAAAACAGTGATATGATCTTATTTAATAAAAACACATTACTTCTACCTGTGTTACTTGAACAGCTGCTAGGATGTGTCTTCAAACACTATTTGACTTTTTTTTTTCAGTTCCTCGGTATCAGCAGCTCTTCCTCTGCTCGCTCCTCTTCCTCTGCTTCTGTCACTCATCGTCGCATCCTGTTTGCCTTCTGTTTGTGTTTTCATTCATTCAAGCTGCTTTTACATACAAATGTGTTGCTTCATTTATCTCTGTTACTTGGCAGAAATACAAGCTGTGTTGCTTTCATTACAGGTAGCAGAACTAAAACGATTTATGCCTCAACGTTTCAGTCTTATTACTTTTTTTTTAGGCAAAGAATTTCTTTGATACATTCAGCTTAAATTTTTACCTTTAAATAACTACATTACAGAATCTAACTGCAGCCCCTTACAGTTCCCTATTTTTTTGTTTTGTTTTTTTTTTTGCTAAAACCAGAAGCAAACAGCGCCTTAAAAATCTCAAGTGTCCATTTGTATCAAAAGTGGCATTATTTACCCACATCACTGGGAGGGTTTTGTTGTTCGTTTAGTGAAAAAAAAACAAACCCTATTTGTGTTTTTTTTCTCTCTCTCTCTGTGTAAATTACTACTTCTGGGAGACTCCCGGTTGGTTTTTTTTCCTCCTTAAGTTGCCTCTCTGAATTTCCTTTCCAGGTTGATGCGATAAAGGAAAAGGTGAAAGTCGAATCCATTTTCTAATCATTCTTTTAACCCCCCACCCCTCCTTCCCTCTGCCATGTCCAGTAGTTTTTAGTTTGCGGGAGTAAATTTAGCAGAAACTGCATGCCCCTTCCTTCCTCCATATCACTTTGCTGCTTCTGACTGTGATCTCCTCTAGACAACCTACCAACCCACAGTGGTCCTGAGTGGGGCTCTTCACAACCAGCCTCTAAGGTTCTGTTTGGAAAGTCGGGCTTTTCTAATTCAGAGAGGAAATCAGAATATGGTTTTTAAATGTGATAAATGTTTTTGCTTATATGTCAAATAATGGGTGGTGAACATCTCTGCACACAGCCTTGAATATAGACCCCCACAGTGAAACATGTTGGTGGCAGCATCATACTGTGGGCTAAGGTTGGTGTATTTCTGAACTATGTGGTGACATTAGGGGTGTTTTCACACCTGCAGCTTCAGGTTGATCTTAATTTAGATTGGATAAATGTAGTCCTGTTTGGATCAGTGCACAATCGGACTCTAATGAGCGACGAACTAGTGCAGCCTGAAGAGGTGGTCTCTGTTCGGCTCCAGACAAACTCTGGTGCACACTAGTAGGTCTCTGAAAGCAACCATACTCTGGTGCGATAATATAATTATATATTACGGGCATCAATAACTTTGCCGGTCTTTTGTATCTGCCCCATATGAGGATCTCACCGTCGTGTTAAGGTGCTTTAATCTGCGCCTTCTCCTGAATCAAGCAGATATTTCCATTCGGCGTCTCTGGTATGAAACCATATAAGGAAAAAAAAGGCAAAAAGTACTAATAACCGGCATACCTTAGTCTCCGCCATCAATGTTTTTTTCCAGTTATCTCTTCTACTCTTTCAGCTTCTGTGCTTCCAGATTTGAACCGGTTTTCATTGGGACAGGACACTCTCCAAGTACTGCGGCGTTTGGTCCCAAGTGACAAAAAGCCTCCGTGAAAGTAATCATACTAAGAGCTAAATGAAGCAATGTATCATTTTTAACATTTGGAGCGATAAACATGCGTGAAAACACCCAAAGAACAGCTGATCACAGATCTGCTGTAACAGCTATAGATTATATTCTGTGGTCTACTGACTAAAGGAACCTTAATTCAAATGTACACCAAACTTTTCAGATTTTATTTTTTGAAATAATAAAAAAAAAAAATCACGTAACCTTACCTTCTGCTTGACTTTTATGAACAACTTTGTGTTTGTGTAACAAATACTATCAGAGTAAAGGGATTTTTAATGCACCTTTTGTTTTTAACAAAAAAAGGTCAGGATTGTGATGATTTAAGAACGAGAGGTCTGTGAAGGTTTTATGAGCCAGCTGAAAGAGGGTCTCAGGTTCAAACCTATCGCACATCAGTTAGTGTGAGAACATTTTATTTCAGCAGTATACATGTTAATGCTGTATTAATTGAAGAACAGCCTTCTGTAGTTATAGCCACACAGAAAATAAAACTGTGTTCCCAAAACGATGAGTTTCATTTAGCTGCCTGGAGCTCAGCTCTAAATCTGACTTTGTCCAGATCTTCCCTGTGGTGCTTTTTTGCAACATGCGATTGCGCAGCCACGCAGGGAGCCGGCTTTCCAAACCACTTTCCTTAGCCCAGGGTGAAGAGCGCCTCTGTGGTCCCATCCCTGCCCCTCTGTTATCAGGTCCTTTCATTCAGTTACAGATGGATTCGCTGACTTGTTAGCTCCACTCAGCTGCAGTCTGCTGTTAACATCCTGAATCATTTCGCCATAACTTCACTCAGATCTCTTTCATATTTCTTACAGTTAAAAGGTTCTTGCTTGCTTTCAGTTATTGGGGGAAAGGTTGGGCTAATATATCTACATTCTAACATTGGTGCAGAGCCCAGACTGCAGCTAAGTGCTAGCCCATTTTTTGTTAAAGCAGCTACTATCTTTCCAGAGATTTGATTTCCTGTATTATATGAACTGTTTCTCTGTGCTAATAATTTGTAGCATAAAGTCCAATAAAGGTGGGTTGAAGTATTGAAAGAGAAGCTCTGTTTATTCAAAATCTCTTCAAGTGACCGTTGAAATGCGTAACAGGAAAGTACGGAGCAGTTGAAGCCTGTTTGTTGGGGAGAGAGAAGTAGAAAAGCATGCACCCCCTGCCTCCCCGCCTCTGTAGCCGTAGCAGCACTCAGAACAGGCTAAAAGAGGTCGCCGCTGGCTTGAATTGGCTGAACAGATTCATCCTCTCCACCCTCTTCCACTCCCCTCCCTCTGTAGCTCGCTCTCCTTCTGTCTTTCTCATGCACCCTTTCAGAAGAAAAGAACTAAACTGCTGCTTTCGGCATGTCTCTCCACCCTTCTCTTGTCAAATGAAACTGCTGCCTGTATCTTCTCAACGTAGCCTGCTTAGCCAGATCGACTGTAGCCATTTGTGACGCCGTATGTAGAGAACTGAACCCAAACCATGTAGATATAAAAGGCTCTCTGGGGCTCTGCTTGGTTCTCGCTTTTCCTGCTCATCTGTTTTCTTTTCTACCACAAAATGAAATCACTTGACCCAAACCGACTATTTCCATCAACTTCTCCATAGCTGTTTTTTCTTGGAAGATAAACAGAACACCATCTCTTTGCTTTTGACTCTTAACTAAAGGTGAAATAATTCAAAACTTCTGTTTTTGTGTTTCATATTGATCAGTAACCTTGACATTATTTGGAGTTTGGACTTTAAGCAGACCTGATGGTTGAAGGTCTTTTTCTTTGTAAGTAGAATCCAGTCATCCTCTAAAGATAGGGACACTAGTGTTAAAATGTTGAGGAGTTGGTTCTCTACATACCTACATGTTCTGGGTGGCTGGATGGTGGGACCATTATTACCCAGTACCCATCTGTCTTTGTCTTTTCTCCTAATTTCCTAACTGTTAGCAGAAATAAACAGATGTCCATCTGATAGACACCTGTAGTCCAGCTTGATTAGAGTAACCAGTAGCTTTCTAACGGTAGTTACTCCTCAGGCCTTTTGGAGGGCCTCCAACACATGAGTAAGGTCTGCCTACTGCAGCCCGTTTCTTTTTATGTATTGATTGAAATCTGGACTGTATTGATCTTCGCCTGTCAGGAATGGTCCCATCCGTCAGCCAGTGAAATAACCCCGAGGTCAGTTTTTTTGTTTTTGTGTTTTTTTTTTAAACGTGGCGTCTCTGCCCAGCTCCTCAGGAGCTCATCGCCGACTGTTCAGCTGAAGTCTGACTCGGATGTCTTTCCACAGGTGGACAAACTTGAAGCCTCTGAGTCTCTGAGGAAACAGGAGGAACAGGCCACGGACTCTCAACCCATTGTTTACGGTAGAAGCAGCTCATCCGTCCATTTTTTTTCATCTCTCCTTCCATCAATCTTTTCTTCTATCTGTTCTAATTGGTTACTCTTCCGTTATTGCAGGCACACCCCAGCTAATGCTCACAGCAGGGCCCAACATGGCTGTGCCTCCACAGCAGGCCTATGGCTACGGCTACACGGCTGCACCGGCCTACGGCCAGCCGCCACAGGCCAGCTTTGGTTACGGCATGTGAACAGCCAGCCTCCCAGCCGGCACAATCTGACCTTCATCTGCCCTCCCTTTGTGTTCCTCACCAGCTTCCCATGGTCTTCTACTCACTGCAAGGGCCACAAGCAAGCAACAGCCCACTCTTGTTTTGAGTTTTATTCTTTTGTTTTCTATTTTATTTATTTTTCTAGATTATTCTATAAACGGAGAAAACATTTTACAGCACTGAAGGACTTTGTTTTGTATTGTTTGTAAGTTGTTGGACCACCTGTTTTTCACATTCCATATTTATAACTACTTATTTAGACCTTTTTGTTTTGAATGCTATGGTCATGATTTTTTTTATTGGTTTGTGCAGAAGTGGACTTGCTAAAGCTCAGCATTGAACCTTTGAAGTAGGTGGAGGAGCATTGGACTTTGCACTCATGAAGAAATTAATGTAGACAAGCTCTTACTTTTGATGTACTGAACACGTGAACAGCCTCCATTGTCTTGTCTGTAAATGCATTTCATTATTGTATATTCTGAGGAGAAAAAAAGGTTACATATAATATTAAATATTGCCATTTCAATGGCTATAGCTAGTAACACTAAGTAATGATAGTATATTCTGCACAGGCGTGTAGCTTTATGGAGTTTTAAATGCATACAGATGTATGTCACTGTGTGACTGAGAGGGTGTGTGTGTGTGTGGGTGGGTGTGTGTCTGACCTGACCTGAAGGTCTAAACGAGAATTTTAAGCCTCCTCCCAGCCTCTACCGTTCATTCCATCCTCCTAGATGTTGGCTCTTCTTTGGCTCCATATATTGAGGTGACCTTTTGTGCCGTGTACAGTGCTTGTGTGAGACTGTATCTGTGTATGTGCAAGAACGAGACCACGGCCACCAAACCCAGGGTCCCTAACCGTACAGTGTGTGTGTATTTACTCTGAACCCTCTGACTGAGGTCTGTGTATGCCAGCTGTTGTGCTGTTTCCCATCGTTACTTCCTTTTGTTTTATTTTATGTTCGTTTTGGTTTTGTTTTTTTCTTTGCGTGTACAGATGTAAAACATGACGAACTGAAAACTTCTAGCTTGGAGACTGCCTATTTGTCCCCTGCCAGCTCCTCCCTTTTTTTTGTGGCAAAAAGGAGGGAGAGGTTGGGCGGGCGGACCCTGTGGTGTTCTAATGGCGGTTTAATGAAGATCCATAACACTCTCGTAGGTTGCGTGTTTAGATTAAGATGAAGAAAAAAAACGCCTCTCTTGTGAAGAAGGGTCAGAGGTTGGAGCCTGTTACTACCCTTGATGTACTTAACTTCCTCCCATGCTTTAAGCTGTGTGTGTAAAGTGTCATCCTAACCCCAACATAAGTTTGATTCCTTTCTGTTGTCATGCATAATAGTTATTAAGGGGATCTGTCATTGATTCATGGAAGATAATGACCTAACTGAAAGGGAAGTACTATCCTAAATAAAAATGGAAATTAGACTCCAGTTTCCTGTGTTTATTTTTTTCAGGTGTGAGTTTGTATCCAGTAAAAGCTAAAAGATTTTCGTTGTGTTTGACCTGATAAATTACAATTGGTCCATTGTTATTGTGGTTAATTGACTACTGAATCTCAACATAAATGACACCTTTAATTGTGTCTGATTGCTTAGTGAGGACTGTGGCTCTCAGCTAATGAAAACCTCGGAAAATCAGAATAGACCAACTTTATTTCATTTTTTTTAAGACAGAAATGTGGGTTTACTGAAAAAATGCTCCTCCAGTATAAAGTTAAATAAATTCATACTCTTATCAGAACAGCGTTGGATGAAGGTGATGAGCCTGGTTCCAGGAAAGGTGGGTTTACCAGCTTATTTTGGACCTAGAGTCTCATTTTATTCTTTCCAGAAATTTATAAACTCCAAATAGGTTTAGCTCAAATTTCCAAACCAATCAAGAACAATGATACCATGATCAATAATACAGTTATTGGTATTTTCCGTAGCCAAAATCTATTGAGGAGGTCCTCACTGCAGCAAACAGATAGGGGCAGTGAAGGACCACTGTCAGTCCCTTACCTTATTTGGAAATGGGACTATTGCACTCCGGAAATGAAGGGGGTGCAGTGGACTTAATACCTAAACCTAAATTTGATCTAAACCTTACATTTTAATGTATATAACCTTATTACAGTTTACATGACTAAATGCGTACACCTAATGTTTCTAAACTTCAATGTACACAATCCTGACATGAACTTTAATCTTAAACTTATTACCTACAAACCACGAGACATAACACGTTTTGTACCCGTTTCTGTACTCTTTAGTTTTTATTATTAATCTCTGAAAGCATTCTTGGGTGTTTTGAAAGCCGTTGTCAAATAAAATCCGTTGTTATTATATTTATAACATGGCTGATACAGGAAATAGTGTTACTAGCGCCCCCTTTATGTCCAGAGTGCAATGGCCTCATTTCCATATACGGCATGAGACTGACAGTAGTCTGTCCCCGCCCCTTTCTGTTTGCTGCAGGGAGGTGAACTTGGAAAAACCTGGTCTAATAAAATAGTCACTCTTTCTGAGACAATTCATTGATTCGCTGTAAGCAACCATCAATAAGATCAACAGAAATAAACGCTTTAAACTGACCCTTTATGTGTTATGATTACATGTTTTACTCTTTGGACTCAAGTACAGAAAAACAAACCTTTCAATGACATATACACTTTTTAAACTGCAGTTTGAATCAATGTGTATTTCACATAGATTGGGTTCATAAATGATGAGTATTTCAAGTAGTTGATTTGCTCTGAAATAACACTGGATGAACCTCAGACCTTTGCGGTATTTAAATCCGTGACTGTTTTTCGGACCTTTCGTTCCACCTCAATGCAGTATTTTTCGGGGATGCCTGTAGCTCTGCACACAATAAGAACCGCAGATTTGACCACTTTATACACATTTGACTCGCATGAAAGAAACATGAGCTAAATAAAGCAAAAGAGAAACAAACTCACTTGAGTTCCTTGAGTTTCTTCTCTTTGACTTCCATTAGCCGCAGACGTCTCTGCCGTTCTTCCTCCTTCAGCCGATCAGCCTCCTTGAACCTTTCTCTGCGCTTGTTGAAAGCAGAGAGCTCCTGCTGCCTTATTTGCTCACGGAGGATCTCAGCGTGATGCAACGCTTTCTGAAGCTGTCTCTCCTTCTCCTCCTTCTCCTTAGCCATGGCTTCCTGCTGAGACCTGTGGAAAGAGGCAGAGAAGCAACCTTTTTTAAACATCTTTTGTCTGGGGTTTAAAAAACAAAGTCAGATTACTAACTTCAGCATCCTATCAGTTGCAGCCTTCTCCTGGTTGGCCTTCATCGACAGGCAGTAATCCTTGTTTTTAACCTGCTCCAAGCGAGCTGCCTTCATAATGGCCTCCTCGCGGGCCTTCTTTGCTGCCAACTCTCTCTGCTTCATCCTCCACTGTCTGTCTGTGATCTCCAGGTTCCTCCGAGCACGGATCTCATCCTTCCAAATCACCAAGAAAGTTTAATATGTAGCGCTGCTGGTGGCTACCTTTGAGCAGACTTCTCCCTAACTTACCTGCTCAGCTTTGTAGTCCTTTGCTCTTTCTTGCTGGGCCCTCAGCCGAGCGATCTCCAGCTCTTTCTCCTTCTTGATACGTTTTTGCTCTGCTTCATATTCTGCCTCCCGCTCCTGTAATGAAAACATCCACACAGAACCAAGTACATGCAAGTCATCAATGGGATGGGTTGAAAAATATTTGCGTTGTAAGTATTTTGCAGAAATTGCCATTTTGCTTTGACCAGTTTCTTCTGCAGGTATTCCAAATCTCTCATGTCAGCCAGCTTCTCCTCCTCTAGCTGCTTCTCCTTGGCCCGCAGAATCTCTGCATTGATGCGCATGATCTCCTCCTGCAGAAGCTGCTGCTCCTTCTTTTTCCTCTCTTTGGCCTGGAATGAGACAGGTGTTTTTTGGTTGCAGAGTTTTCCCGAGCTTCATGCTTCTCAGTGAGATCGACCTCTGCCTTATATCAGCACCTTGAGGTCCTCCAGGTACTTTTGCTCCTGCTCCCTTTTTATCTCATCTTTTTCAGCTTCTTTCATCAGGTCTAGATTTTGTTTTTCCTTTTCCTTTTCTTGGATCTGGTCGAACATTTGCTGATGTCCTCTGAAATATTAGATTTAAACAAAAGCTGAAGCAGCTCAGATTAATTTGTATAATTGTTTTCTCTACAGTCTGGGAATAGATGCAATGAGTTAAACACAAATTCTTTTGACAGAACATGAACATGTTGATAATGCCTTTTGTAAATCCGTTTATATTTCTAAGAAAAATCAAACAGTCTGTGTGTGTGCTCCTCTCTACTTCATCTTCTGCTGTTTGCGCAGCTCATCAATCTTCTTTATAGTCTCCAGAGCTTTACGACGCTCCATCTCCATCATGTTGTCCAGGCGCTTCTCCTCCTCGTCCAGTTCGGCCCGGATCTCTTTCTTTTCCTGAATCTGGTCGTCCCATGTGGCTTGACACTGAGCACTCAGGATCAGCTTATGGGGCAAAAACAGAATTCAGATGTAAACCAGGAAACCTTCCTTTTATTTCACCGGAAGCCCATGCCTGCCTCGCACCTGTTTGAGACTTTTCACTTCTTCCTCTTGCTCCATCCTTTGATCAACTATGAGTTGTGCACGCTTCTGGGCATCCAGCTGCAAATCGGTTGATGTTGGGTTTTGTTTATTAGACAGGTCTATATCATGGAGTTCTTTCTTTCCTTTTTCAGCAGCTTTCTAGATCAGAACCACAGATGAAAACAGTAAAGCTCTGACCTTTAAATGCAACTTTTTTTATATTTTTTTTTCTATGAGATTGATATTGCTCACTGCTTTTTCTTCTCTCTCTTTCTTATAAGCTTGCTTTAAGGCTTCTCTTTCCTCCTTGACACTCGTCTGAGATTCTGAGATGATTCTTTTTAACTCAGCTGATGGAAGAACAATGGATTCTCTTGCCCGATCTCTCCGAGGAATCCTACAAGTTTCATGGGAATAATATGTATGAAATATTACAAATTTGTCATTACAGCTTCACTTTTCCAAAAATCACACTAACAATTGACATTGTCCATCTCTTAATGATAGCTGCCATCTTAAATGGTTATAACTTGGGTTGTAAACTAAAGTCAAACTCTTTTAAGCCATTCGAATGTGAGGAACTTCTAAAGCCCTGACCTGATGGTCCGGATGAGATCTTTGGAGATAATCTGGATGGTCTTCTGCTCTTCATTCATCTCCTTTGCCTGGCTGTGGTTCTGCATGTTTAGCTGCTGAAACCGATGGATAAAGGTTTATCGTAAGCACTTGCCAAAACTACACAATACCCGAGGACTCTTCCCCTCTCTAACTGTGACTTTTTGTTAAAAAAACCCTTGAAACGCTGTTTCAGATATTCATAGAGAAAAGCAGGCATCTAGAAATCATTAGGACTTTGTTTTCACTTGAAACACAGGAAAAACAATCTTCAGCCAGAGAATCAGATATTTTACATATAGTTGAGAGTTTACAAACCCTTACAATAAAGACGTTAAAAAAAACTCAGCTGGTGGTAAAATGAATAGAAATTATAATA